>MU006037.1:0-16089 GCA_010093745.1 Piedraia hortae CBS 480.64
GTCAACTAGTTTTCCGTAGAGATTTGTATGCAGGTACACATCTGCTCACAATTATAATACTCTGCAGAAGCTCAGTTGTGGGCAATTCTGCGTAACTATCACCGGAGTTCTGCTCATTGAAGCCTATGGAGCCTCCGATAGCAGGAATACCTTTCATGAACATTGACATCATCCATAAACATCAACTTTCTGCACAATCTCCAAACGAGTGATGAGTCGCCTGGTTGCAGCATGACATCACACTGCATATACTGTCCGGCTGGCCAACCTGATTACAGCATCATCCATTCAGTTGCCTTTCGACCTCCATTCTCAGAACAATTTGTGAAGGCAAGGCGCTAATCACTCACCACGGGCTACACAGACAATCCCGCATCAGACGAAATCAGCCTGATATCAGTCTGAAACTGATTGAAAATCTATCTGAGATCTGGCTGGTTTCAGCCCTGTGATTGGTTGGAGTCCGTGAAATATGTGCCTGATTTCAGGTGAGATATATCCTGACTGCAAGCCTGTCATGGTCTATCTTCAGGCCTGTTCCTGTCTGATATCAAGTCTCTTTCTATGCGATATCGTATCTGTGGCAGTCTGACTCTAGCTGGTTTCCGCCTGATATCGTGCTTGTAGCTCTCTGATTCCAGGCACTTCGTTAGATTGATACCAGGCTCAAATGGGCTGAAATCAGGTGTGCTATGTTCAGAATTCATGTTGACGACTTTTGGCCTATCTAGCAAACATGACACTGTGCCGAGGTTTTCTTGCGACCTACTTCCCGAAGGTCCAGGAATTACTGATCAGGCGGTTTGCCCGGCTAGGATCTTGCCGTCCTGGGAGACCCCGCCCACCAACTCACTTCTTCTCCCATCCACGGCGCTGGAGGTCTCGCTCGTGAATGAGCCTCTTCGAGATAATGTCAGGGACTGCAGTTCATATGCGAAGAACTCACTTGTCTGCGGAAAGGAGGTGATAATTTAGGTCCCATTGCTCCAAAAAGTCGGCTTGGCTGGCGGAGCCTTACGACACCTTCCACTTCTGCAACGTGGAAGTCAGGATGATCAGCATTGGATTGGAACATGTATAATTGAACTTACCCATAGCGAAGCAGCCTTTGCCCGCTCCTCGGAGACGTTGAAGGCGAGAGGGATGGGCTGAAGATGGAGTGCGGTGAACACGCTGTCAAGCAGCATCTCCTCGTGGACGTCTCTTAACCGCTTTCGCAGGTCTTGATGCAGATCAGACTTGATCTGCGAGATCTCGGAGAGGACGGACTGTGTAGAGGCCTTTTCCATAACATCCCGGGAGCGCAACTTGGCCTAGAAATTCCATTAGAACGATCCTGATTCTAGAAAGAAGGTCGTGTTGAAGCTCTTGCCGCGATGGCGAAATTGTTGCCCCACAACGCGCCCCCAGCGTGCTCCCAGAAGAGCAGCCGCCGCATTGCAGCGCAGATTCCCTAAGGTAGAATTAGCCTTGTCCCTAATCGCATTGAAAATGAAGGTCTTGACTCACTTTCTTGGCCGCTTTCGTTCCGTGCATTTCGCTCACCCGCGCGTCAAGGGCCTGGAGGCGGGCATGCATTTCTTCAATCATCGTGACGAGCTCGCCGATGCTTTTAATGGCAGCCCCTAGGGCCACGTTGGCGACGCCTGGAGAGTTATTACACCGATTTGGTCGCTCAAGCCCAGAATTGCTTACATATCTCAACCACATCCTCCAATAGAAAGGTGCTGCTAATATCAGATGTCCTGACTCTGCTTACTGCATCTGTCAGAAGGGTGAACCTCCGAGGATTAATGGGGAGCGGATATTGACGACAAAATTTTCACTCAACTTTGACTGAAAATGTGAATGTAGATGTCTATGTCTATATGAATTGAGGTTCGAAACCTTCCCCACACTACCTTAGTCTAACCGCATTCGCCAGGACAACGTCAGCGAACCATACCCTTAAGCTTGAACGAGATAATGGCCAGTCCCAGGGAAAACTTCCTCTATAGAGGTAAAAACCCTGAGGAGTTTCGACTTCTATCTACAGTTGTGGTCATGGTAAGTGCCACATCAATTTGATACCTTAGTTTCACACCGCACCTTCGTCGATCCCCTGTAGAATGTCGGAAGGTTATGATAGAGGTAGTCTAAAACTGTTGTGCTTGAATTCGCTTCGAAAAGTCACACTGTCCCGCATCCTGATTCAGATCAACTTACCATGAACGATAAGACGTGAAGTCTCCGCACAAAGGTGGATAAACGTGTATTTCTGTGTTTTTGACTACTGCCGAATCACGTTTCCAACTGAGTCGGGATGGTACCGGCCCAGGATGACGACACCTCCTCAACATTGTGGCAGATATACTCGTTGCAAGGAAAACTTTTTCTTTGAGGTTGAAACCCTGCGAAGCCTCGGACAACCTACCTGCACCCAGAACGCACTATGCTACAGAAATCTTCAAGGACTTTACCTTCATGTGAATATTAGCCTTATAATAATGTTGCTTCCTATGCCTCCCATGCAGGCCTCCAACATGACCCTCAGCAATCCCAACTGGGTAGAGTCACCAAATCCCGACACCTATACTGCCCTAACGCAACCTCCATCAATAGAGCCGAGCCACCACAAATCAGCCCTCCCAACCCAGAGCCCACAACCGAAATCCCAACGTGATCCACGCCAACATCCCGCCCCTCTTCACAAAGCCCAACGTCACCAGCAACCCAAAAACAACCAAAACAAAACCTCCCAAACTCCCCTCCCCCCCCCCCGGAAAACCCAAGCCCCACCTCAAACCCCAACGAAACCTCCTCCCAGCGAGACCCCACACAAAAAGACCAACACTCACACAACTGCCAGAAATCCACATTCCCTAAACCAAATCCAAAAAACTCAAAGACTAAGACAGTAAGATCACAAGCGTACAAACTCCCTCAGTGGGGTGTAGACTTCCTGCATAGATCTCAAACTCCATTATCGGGAAACAGTGCATAGCGGCATAAGCTACCTTCTTGTTGGGTGGTCAGCCTCATAGGCAGCGATACTGGTTTATGGTGTTTACGACGCTCTGCATGATGCTATTAAAGGGGACTTTATGTCTCTCGACAGAGGAAGGTGAAACGTTGTGAATGTAAGTGGGGAAGTGGGTGATGCCAAGACTGCCCCACTCGGCATGATCCAGCCCTACGCTGAGATCATGTGATCTCAACCCGGGAAAATTTTGTTCGTGTGAAATTTTGGAAGGTCTGGTACGCTCATATTCATCTCAGACGTCGCAGGTGCAAAACTCGACTGACATCCTATGGTGTAGAAGTGCGTAATAACTACGACACAGAATGACTTGGTTTATACACTTGAATGCTTGCCCATTTCTCGTCTGACTACAGTACTTTTGACAGTTTAAAAAGAAGAAATGGCCACGGCGATGACTTGCGAGTCGCTATGGCTGATGCTGACCGTCGTGGACTTGACTCCTGCTTTTGTCGCTGCGGCTTTTGCTTCTCCGTGGAGCTGTGCCATGTTAGTACGTTCACGATTATTAATAGAACAGACTTACTGTGACAGTAGGAGCGCCAGTCTCTCCGTTCGTAATTTCAATTTCCTTCAGAGGCGCGCCTGCACCCCTGCTCTGGACCTTTAAGCTTTTGAATACAGCCTCCTTGGCGCTCCATTTGCCCGTGAAGCTCGCCTGGGGGTTGGGAGCACGACGGCAATAGGAAATTTCTGCTTCGGTGAAGTTGCGCTCGATAAAAGTCCCATTGTGAATGTCAATTGCATCGATGCTTTCAATGTCTACTCCTGGGTTGGAGTTGGGCGACGCATTGACCTTCATCAGTGTCTCGACCATTTCTGTTGTGCTCTTGTCCTGCACCTTTTTGGGCGCACTGGTAGGATAGGCATATGTGGCTGACTTTTTATCAGCGGCAACACGTGCCATTGGGTCGAGGAGGACCTGGCTCTGCTGCGTCTCTTCATACGGCGTCTTGTCCTTGGCCCGGAACATGGTGTTGTTGATGAGGCCATCATGAAAGTACCGGTAAGCCTTCCGTTGTCGTGCTTCGACCTTTTCCTTATAAGACTCAAACTGGGCTCGGTCCAGCGTGGCAAAGAGATACTTTGGATGGATGCCAATCGCCTGAGCGCCTTTCTGACCGAAGCCGAATGAAGTGACGGAAAAGGCCTTGATGCCATCTGTCTGAATGCTCTGACTTGGATAGACAATGTAGTCAAACTTCTCCATAACCTTGTCAACATTGTCGGCATTGCGGTTCCCGGGTACGAGACCGGAATTGAGGACCTGCAAGCAGCCGTTGAACATCCACGCCCCAGCGGCGCCCTTGGGATGGCCAGTAAGATACTTTTGGAAGATGCCCAAGAGCGCATTGCCCTTCTTCCGACCGAGGTGCTTCATTTGCTGGCAAATCACGTCCGACTCGTTCTTGTCATTCGCAACCGTAGAGGTACCATGGAACGAAGCTACGTCGAGGTCGTCAATCGTCAAATTCCACACGGCCAAAGCACCGCGCAGAGGAGCAATACGGGGATTTTGCTTCCAGAACGAGTTGCCTAAGCTGTTTAAAGCTTCCTTCTCCTGCCTTCTGGCCTCCCGCTCAATGTGGGCGGCGCGATCTTCCATGTATTCGCTCTCATTAAAGTGGTCATTCTGCTGCTTCATGACTGCGACCTCCTCTTGCAGATACATGAGCTCCGACTCTTGCCAGATACGGATTTGCCTACGTCTCAAGTCCAGCTGCTTCCGCCGATACTTGATG
This sequence comes from Piedraia hortae CBS 480.64, assembly GCA_010093745.1. Classification (NCBI taxonomy): domain Eukaryota; kingdom Fungi; phylum Ascomycota; class Dothideomycetes; order Capnodiales; family Piedraiaceae; genus Piedraia; species Piedraia hortae. The sequence goes on from MU006037.1 coordinate 4,762, forward strand.
TCCAAGAGCGGGGATGGAAACTTGGACACCTGCTCTCGTGCAGTGGTAAGTACTCCCTGCCCGGGTGCAGGTACAGACCGACCAATCTTGTCCGTGGCCGTGGCGGTGAAGCCGAGAATACCGTATATGGGTACGCCCATGTCCAGAGCCAGCTGGGCGTCCATGATGACTTGCATACCGCAGCCCTGAGACTCCATGAACCCGTTACGCGTGGTGGTCGTTGGGCGAGACATCTCCTTGGGAGTACGTCCATGAGCAAACTCGTCTTCAGCATTGCTGGTAGCCTTCATGTTCGCAAATTCGTAGGATCCTTCCTCTTGGAAGTCGTCAAAGCCGCCCACGAAACAGATACGAGCCTTGCCCTCGACAATGCAATCGTAGCCAATATCGATCGACTCCACAGCAGTAGCACACGCACCAACCGGAGTCCTGATGGGCCCCGTAGACGAGAGCAGCAGCATGTTGACCCAAGCGCTCATGGTATTGATGAACGATTCTTGGAGGATATCCTTTTGCAAAGGTTTGTCCAGAAATCGGTCCTTGTACATGCCACGCAAAGCGCTGGTTCCACCAATACCCGAGCCAATGCAGTTGCCGACTTCGGAAATATGCACGTATCCGTAGAACTCATAAGGGTCAGTGATGCCAGACGCCAACAAAGCTTCGGCAGTCGACACCAAGACGTACAAAGTAACAGGGTCGACCTGCGAGATGATATCGTCGGGAATGCCGTAACGCTTAGCATCCCAGCCGGTAGGCACTTGGCCAGCAACGAGGCGATCGAAACGAAGGGCTTTGGGAATGAGCAGCGTGGCACCCTTCTTCAGGCGAACCTGATACTCGCCAGACTCCAGCTCGAAAATCTCGACCTTTTCGCCTTGTTCGCGTTGGAACTCGAAGGCAGTCTCCTTGGAAGCCTCAAACGGATCAAGGTCTTCCTCAATCTGAACCTCCTGTAACAGTTGCTTCTTGTTGGGATCGTAGCCGTGAAAAAGCTCAGGTTCGATCAAGCGAATGCCCGAGTGCTCCAAAATCTCCTTTTCGTACTTGGTCTTGACGTCCTTGTCCTCAACTGGCTCCCCGGTTTTGCCATCCACCCAGCCCGAGTAGCTCTTACCCTTGAGAGGACCGTTGTGGTTCTTGATGAGGCCCATGATCCAAGCCATCTCAACACAGCCTTCGAGAGAGAACTCGCCATAAGCTTCCATTTCCCATCTTGTTCGACTATTGCCCCATGGGCCAACCTCGGAAAACCCGGTAACGACGACAACTCTGCTGAGATCGACCATGCCTTTGAGGTCTTCGTTGAGCGGCTCAATCTCCTTCTGCCAGTCAGGGAGCTTTGGAAACTCAAACTTGAGGTTGGCACGCTGATCCACCTTGACAGTCTTGTAGAGAGCCTCGCTATCCTCGCCGTTCACAATCTTGTTCTCAATTGCCGATTCACGACTGACGGCTCTTCGGATCTCTGATGTCTCGGTCAGTTCCGTGCGCAGCCTCGTCATCAACTCCTTCAGATTAGGTAAGAATTGCAGGCCGCCGTTCAGGTCGGCAAACACCGGCTCTTGCTGGCACAAATTTGCAATGGGCGGGGCCATGAGACCGAGGATGTTGAAGGCCATCTCCTGCTGAGAAAATGTTCGCACTCCATACCTTTCCACACCCTCTGCAACAACATTATTACCACTCATCAATCCTGTGCCACGAGTCCATCCGATAACGGCACCGCATATGGTAAGAAAGTTGCCCCAGTTCTCCGAATGCCAGCGGTTGAACAAGGTCTCAAGGGCGAGCTTGGATTCAGAATAGAGACCGTCGTTGCCAAAGGTTCCGTGATTAGGCGAAAGGGGTAGGATGACCTGGGCCGGTCGAGTTTCGAAGCCACGCAGAGCCTTTTGTGTCTTCACCGCGCCCAGCATCCGCAAGAGATTGGTCAACATGATGCGATGAGCCAACTCTGAACGGCTGTCGATGCTGTCGATCTCGCGACCATTCTCGGGAATGGCGGCAAAGGGAACAATGAAATCTAGATCCCAGCCAAGTCCCTTCTTCTCGTCGTAGATGTACTCGACCAGCGCGTTAACGTCCTGTTGGCTTCCCTGATTGAACGGCACCACAACCAACTGCGAGCCACGGGCACCATATCTGGCGTAAATGCTCTGGTAGTATTCGGTGACTTGACGAGAGTAGCGCGACGTAGTAACCAACACGCGGGCGCCGCCACTGATGAGGCCCTGCAGGACGTCGGCACCGATAGACCCAGCACCAGCGCCCGTCATGAGCACGTCTTTGTTCTGGAATGTGACGCCCGAGCGAGCAGCCTCCTCGAGACCCTGGAGGTAGATGGACGTGAGCTTCTTGCTGTACTCCCATCCGTGCTCTTCTTTGCGCTTGAGGTGCAAGAACGGCACAGTCTCTACTTTGCCCGGCTTGGTATTCACAGGTCCGGCCCGAGTAATCCTCTTGGATCCCTTGGCTCGGCCACTCTCCGAAGGCATGATTTGGCCCTCGTTCATGGCGAGAGACCGAACGATGTTGCTGTACAGATGCTTCATCTCCAACTGACAAGACTTGGACACCGTGTTTTGCTGCCGAAGGAGCTTGTACACGCGGTAAAGATCGTTCTGCACCTTGGCTCGGTTTCCATATTCCGAGATCTTGCCGCCCTCGGCCATCTCCTGCACATAGTGCTCTAGCTTGCGGATACTGGGCCGTGGAGCCTCCTCGTACTTCATGTTGCCTTTCATGTCAATTTCGAGACGAGGGGCAGTGGGCACCGAGACATCCTTGTACACCGGTGCATGGCCCAGAACATCTTTGCAGTTCTGTATCAGCTGGAGCCCGAGTTCTCGAGCCAGCTCATACGTCTCGCCACGGTCTTTGGGGCAGTGGTCAATGTGATACTGCATGAAGTCGAGAAGCGTAGGGTTTGAGCGGTTCATGATTAGCAAACACCGGCTGACAATCTCACGGTCAACGGCTTTCAACCGGCCAAAAATGACATCGAAGTAGAGATTGAGAGCATCTTGCCTGGCCCAATTCCATGAAGAGTCGTAGATGCGGGCTTTGAGAGGGGTAAACGAAGGCTCGATGCCGGCTGCGTAGAAATCACCGTGCTCAGTGTTCCAGAGGTCAAGTTGGGCTTGGAGAGCGGCTTCGTTCTGCTTGCCTACTATGGCCGCCTTCTCGCCCGAGCGAAGGTCCAGTTTTAGGTACCTCGCGATGAGCTCCAGCTGCTGCTTGAACAACGCTCTCTGATCCTTAGTGAGGGCCTCAATGGCGGCCGGATCCATCATCATGCCACCTCCTGCTGTACCGCCCTCGCCAGCAGCCGGACCAGTGGATAGATCGATGCCAGCGCTTGCAGCATATTTCTGGGCCGTATCGTCCAGCCACGCTTTGCCATCAGCTTCGGAGCCCAGACGTGACGCTGGCTCCATTGTCAAGCCCAGGAGCAGCACGCCGTCTTGCCGTCCAGGCCCCAGACCCCAGCGCGTTTCCAGGTGTTTGCGTACGGCTGTAATGTTGAAGCCACCGGGCATCTTGGAGGAAACCATGCGTGCAATGAGGGACGAGGACTGTTTGCCGAGTTGGCCGTTGAAGGTTGCCTGCATCGAGGCCCCCAGCTCGTCCAAGGGGGTGTCCTCGGGCTTCTCTGGCGTCGACCCAAACTCCTTGCCCAGATCACCAAGAATCTCGTTTTGAAGCGTCGACTTGCCGCCGACCAAATCCTTGATGGCTTTGTTTAGGGGAATTTCTTGAAGCGGCTTCTTCAGCTTCTGTGCAATGAGAGCCCTGAGCACGTCTACAGCCCCAACCGGCGCATCAGCCACCGCGGCTGCTGGTCCCGTACCGGCTGCCGGCGGAGGAGGGGCGGCGGCTGGGGCAGCTACGGGGGCATTGCCAGACGCCGCCGGCGGGGCAGTGGAATGGGTCGGGGCTGGGGCGGGCTCTTCCTCGGGGTCAACGTCGTAGTATATGTCCTTTGCGTCCTTGTTGTAGCAGAGAATCTGGCGCTGCACCGAGCGGGCTGCATCGTAGGCCTCATACTTGGCCGCCAGCGTTCGCCGCGCCATTCCGCCCAGCGTGTCGGCCGGCCCCACTTCGACGATTCGCTCCGTCGTCTTCTCACCGAGGATTACATCTTGCGTCTCTATCCATCTTACAGGCGACGCAAACTGATATGCTAGCAGCTCCACGAGCAGTGTGTGGGCGAGCTCCTGCTCTACTTCAGGCCGCATGGTGGAGAGGAAGCAGCGGAGAGCGGAGCGGGAGAGGATGGGTTGAGGCCAAGCAAATGAACGTGTAGAAGAAAGCGGCGAGGGGGAGGCGTCGTCAATCGATTGGCGTCGAGCTCTACGTCTTCGGCGGTCTCTGACTCGCGTGAGCTCCGGGGTAACAGTTAATGTTTTGATTAACGCGGGACAGCATCAACCAATCAAATCTGTCTAATGTTTATCTAGACCTCAGTGGACACTTGACAGGGACAGCTGCCGTTGAGCGCGAACTTACACACGTCCGACGCCATCCAACGCCATCCAACGGTCGAGGAACCGTTGAACTGCGGGTGGGAAAGTGTCTCTGGTGTTGCGCCTAATCCGCCGACGTAATCGATTAGCTCAAGCCCCGCCAAAAACAACCTCACCCCAAGTAATTCTCCCGTTCCTGCAACCTGGTAATGAGCCTCGTGTAATCCAGGGGGAGGCATCCACAGCGCTCTTGACCCGCACATTGATGCCACAGCTATTTGTGTTCTCGCTAACTCGCCCAGTCTCCCACCCTCTATCCATACACCGCCATGCACGGCAGCGGAACACAGACGGGGTGAGTGTTAGAATCAGGCCACAGAGTGTAGACTGACACCTGAGCAGCGCCAGTACACCGCGGTCTCAAGCCGTCAACCGGCCGTTGGTCATCACCCACGGCTCCCTCGAGTACACGCTCTTGATCCCCACGGCACTGCATTTCAATGCAACTCAGGCCAAGGAGTTGTTCTTATCCACCCTTCCAGAGCCCACCGACGAGCTCGCACAGGATGAGGAGCCCTCATCCGTCGTGGAGCTGCTGGCTCGCTACCTTGGCTTCATCGCCGACGAGGTTTCCGAGGGCGACGGCACCTACGAGGAGGTCTTGAAGCTGGTGCTGCACGAGTTTGAGCATACCTTCCTCCGCGGCAACGAGGTACATGCCATTGCTGCCACACTGCCCGGTATTGTGCAGAAGAAGTTGGCCGTGGTCAAGGCTTACTACAATGCTCGCGACGCTGTAGGCCGGCCCATTAGGAGTCATGAGTCGGCGCTGCTGCGCGAGGCGGCAGACGATAATGCCTGTGTCTATGCCGTATTCGGAGGCCAGGGTAACATTGAGGAGTACTTTGAGGAGCTTGGAGAAGTCTACGACACTTACCATCCGTTGGTCGCGGATCTCATCCAGACAGCCGCCATCCTGCTGCAGCAGCTCTCGCGCGATCCACGCGCTGAGAAGCTCTATCCCAAGGGCCTGGATGTCATGCGATGGCTGAACAACCGCGAGTCGCAGCCAGACATTGACTACCTGGTGTCTGCCCCCGTCAGTTTGCCGCTGATTGGCCTGACACAGCTTGCACACTACGTGGTGACCTGCAGAGTGCTCGGCACCCATCCAGGCCACGTCCGAGACAGGCTTTCTGGCACGAGCGGCCATTCACAGGGCATTGTGACGGCGGCAGCCATTGCGGCCTCTAACAGCTGGGAGACATTTGACAAGATGGCTCGGGATGCCCTGACCATTCTGTTCTGGATCGGTACACGCAGCCAACAGGCCTATCCGCGCACTTCTCTGGCGCCAAATGTTCTCCAGGACTCGATTGACAGCGGCGAGGGCGTCCCCACGCCCATGCTTTCCATTCGCGATTTGTCAAGAACCCAGATACAAAAGTACATTGATATTACGAACGAAAACCTCCCGGAAGAAGGGCACATTGCCATCTCGCTTGCCAATAGTGCCCGGAATTTCGTCGTAACTGGGCCCCCAATGTCTCTCTATGGCCTTAATCAACAACTCCGCAAAGTCAAGGCTCCCACTGGCCTCGATCAGACTCGAGTTCCCTTCACAGAACGCAAGGTCCGTTTTGTCAACCGCTTTTTGCCCATTACCGCTCCTTTCCACAGCCAATACCTCACTGAAGCCATCGGTCATCTTGAAAACGACCTCCAAGACATTCAAATCCAGTCACAGGCACTTGGAATCCCCGTCTACTCGACTTTCTCAGGCGAGGATCTGCGAAATCGCGGCAATTCCAACATAGTGCCTGAGCTGGTTAACATGGTCTGCCGAGACCCCGTCAACTGGGAAATGGCAACCATCATGCCACATGCTACTCATATCCTCGATTTTGGTCCTGGTGGCATTTCTGGGCTAGGCGTGTTGACTAACCGTAACAAAGATGGTACCGGAGTGCGTGTTATTCTCGCTGGCACCATGGACGGGACCAACACAGAGGTTGGTTACAAGCCAGAGATCTTTGACCGCGACCAAGAGCATGCCGTCAAGTACGCAGTGGACTGGGTCAAGGAGTATGGTCCCAAGCTCGTCAAGACTTCGGTTGGCCAAACCTTTGTGGATACCAAGATGAGTCGGTTGCTTGGTCTGCCACCCGTCATGGTAGCTGGCATGACACCCTGCACCGTGCCTTGGGATTTTGTGGCGGCAACAATGAGTGCGGGCTACGAAATCGAGTTGGCTGGTGGCGGCTACTACAATGACAAGTCGATGAGTGAGGCCATAGCCAAGATTGAAAAGGCCATTCCAGCTGGTCGGGGCATCTCGGTGAATTTGATCTACGTTGCACCGCGGGCCATGGCCTGGCAGATACCCATGCTTGCTCGTCTGCGAGCTGAGGGCGTACCCATTGAGGGCCTCACGATCGGTGCCGGTGTACCGTCGATAGAAGTGGCCAGCGAGTACATTGAAACACTTGGTATCAAGCACATTGGCTTTAAGCCTGGCTCGGTAGAGGCGATCCAGGCCGTTATCAACATTGCCAAGGCCCATCCAGAGTTTCCCGTTATCCTGCAGTGGACTGGTGGCCGTGGAGGCGGTCATCACTCCTTTGAGGACTTTCACCAGCCCATATTATCCATGTATAGCCGCATCAGGCGCAGTCCCAACATCGTCCTCCTTGCTGGTTCGGGCTTTGGTGGAGCTGAGGACACTTATCCTTACCTTAACGGCACCTGGGCACAAAGATTCGGTTATCCGCCGATGCCCTTCGACGGCGTTCTTCTTGCTTCCAGGTGTATGGTCGCCAAAGAGGCCCACACATCACGAGCAGCAAAGCAGGCAATTGTTGATGCTCCTGGGCTTGATGATAGTGAATGGGAGAAGACGTACAAAGGCCCTGCAGGTGGTATCATCACTGTACGTTCTGAGATGGGTGAGCCAATTCACAAGATTGCAACTCGTGGGATCAAGTTCTGGGCGGAGATGGATCAGAAGATTTTCAGCCTGGACAAGGCAAAACGCATCCCAGAGCTTAAGAAGCAGCGAGAGTACATCATCCAGAAGCTCAACGATGACTTCCAGAAGCCTTGGTTCGGCCGGAACAAAGCTGGCGAGAGCATCGATCTAGAAGACATGACTTACGGTGAGGTCTTGCGTCGTATGGTCCAGCTCATGTACGTCAAACATGAGAAGCGGTGGATCGATAAGTCGTTGGCTCGTTTGACCGGAGACTTTATCCGACGCATCGAGGAACGATTCACCACTGGCAACGACAAGCCCTCGTTGATCCAGAACTACAGTGAACTCGATGATCCTTTTGGGACAGTGGACAAGGTACTCGCAGCATATCCAGATGCTGACAAGCAAATCATCAATGCCCAGGATTGCCAGCATTTTCTTCTTCTGTGCCAGCGTCGTGGTCAGAAGCCCGTGCCGTTTGTGCCCTGTCTAGACGACACGTTCGAGTTCTTCTTCAAAAAGGACTCCCTATGGCAGTCTGAAGACCTTGAAGCTGTCGTGGATCAGGATGTAGGTCGTGTTGCCATTCTGCAGGGCCCGGTAGCTGCACGCTACTCCACCAAGGTTGATGAGCCTATCAAGGACATCTTGGACGGCGTTCACGAGGGCCACATTCGCTACTTGACCAGGGACCTCTACAGTGGTGATAAGACAAAGATTCCCGTTGTCGAGTACTTTGGCGGCAAGCTCATTGAGGCCAGCAGTGACATCGCCGTTGAGGGCATGATCGCCTCGGAGCAAGATAGCAAGATCTTGTATTGCCTCTCAGCCGTTGCCAATGTTCCCATGCCAGCTACCGATAATTGGATGCAGCTTCTTGCCGGCAAAGCTCATACCTGGCGTCATGCCTTCTTCACCACCGACGTCTTTGTTCAAGGTCAGCGGTACGATTCCAACCCCATGCACCGCATCTTTGCTCCATTCCCAGGCATGATTGTGGAAATTCAACACCCTGAAGACTGCACGCGTACGGCCATCATTGTGAAAGAACCGGTGAATGGCAAGTACGTGAACACTATCGAGATTGGTCCCATATCTTCCATGGTGATACCAGTCAATCTTATTGAACATCGCACTGCTCTGGGCACGCCTGTCCCACTACAGCTCAAGTTCAAGTATCATCCGGAAACGGGTTATGCTCCAATTAGGGAAGTTATGGAGGGTCGCAATGACCGAATCAAGGAGTTTTACTACAAGATTTGGTTTGGGAATGAAGCAGTACCTTTTGATACACCAGTGACCAGTCGCTTTGACGGAGGTTCGGCGACAGTGAGTGGCGAAGCCATCAACGATTTTGTTCATGCAGTCGGCAACACGGGCGAAGCATTCGTGGATCGTCCCGGTAAGGAGGTTTTTGCGCCCATGGATTTTGCCATTGTGGTTGGGTGGAAAGCCATCACAAAACCCATCTTCCCCCGGCAGATTGATGGTGACCTGCTAAAGCTGGTACATCTGTCAAACAGCTTTCGCATGGTGCCGGGCGCTGCTCCATTGAAAAAGGGTGACGTGCTTCACACCACCGCTGAAGTAAATGCTGTCATCAATCAGGACGCGGGCAAGATGGTCGAGGTGTGTGGCACCATCATGCGGGATGGTCAGAAGGTCATGGATGTTATCAGCCAGTTCCTGTACCGCGGCACCTACACTGATTTCGAGAACACTTTCCAGCGCAAAATGGAGACCCCGGTGCAGGTCACATTGGCGACGACAAAGGACGTTGCTGTGCTCCAGTCCAAGGAATGGTTCCAGCTAGGAGACACAAACATCGATCTGTTGGGGAAAACACTTGTCTTCAAGCTTCAAACCCTTACCAAATTCCAAAACAAGACCGTGTTCTCCAGCGTTCAGACAGTTGGCAAGGTGGAGCTAGAGTTGCCCACAAAAGAAGTCGTGACGGTTGCAGAAGTCGAGTATGAGGCCGGCATGTCGTTCGGGAATCCAGTCCTCGACTATCTTCAGCGCAACGGGCAGGAGCTAGATCAGCCTGTACACTTCGAGAACGCTATCCCGTTGAGCGGCAAGACACCTCTTGTGATCAAGGCACCAACGTTGAACGAGAATTATGCTCGTGTTTCGGGCGACTACAATCCAATCCATGTCTCGCGGGTATTCTCGAAGTATGCAAAGCTTCCCGGTACCATTACCCATGGAATGTACACCAGCGCTGCGGTACGCAGTCTCGTGGAGACTTGGGCAGCGGAAAATCACGTCGGTCGAGTGCGCAGTTTCCACGCCTCGCTGGTCGGCATGGTGCTCCCAGACGACGCCATTGAAATCAAGCTCCAGCATGTAGGCATGATATCCGGGCGTAAGATCATCAAGGTCGAGGCAATCAAGCCGGAGACTGAGGAGAAAGTTCTTTTGGGTGAAGCTGAGGTGGAGCAGCCCGTGTCGGCGTACATTTTCACTGGCCAGGGCTCCCAGGAGCAAGGTATGGGCATGAATCTTTACAACAGCAGCCCCGTGGCCAAGGAAGTCTGGGACCGGGCCGATAAGCACTTCCTTGACAATTATGGCTTCGCAATAACCAATATTGTCAAGAACAACCCCCAGGAGCTGACGATCCACTTCGGGGGCGCTCGTGGAAAAACCATACGCCAGAACTATATGTCCATGACCTTCGAAACGGTGGCTGCCGATGGATCAATCAAGTCTGAGAAGATTTTCAAGGAGATTGATGAAACGACGAGCTCGTACACCTATCGCTCGCCCACGGGTTTGCTGTCTGCGACTCAGTTCACCCAGCCGGCGCTGACATTGATGGAAAAGGCCTCGTTTGAGGACATGCGATCGAAGGGCCTGGTGCAGAGAGACAGCAGTTTTGCAGGTCACTCTCTCGGTGAATACAGTGCCCTGGCAGCCTTGGCAGAGGTAATGCCGATTGAGAGTCTGGTCTCGGTCGTCTTCTATCGCGGCTTGACGATGCAAGTCGCTGTCGAACGCGACGAAGAGGGACGATCAAACTACTCTATGGCTGCTGTTAACCCTTCGCGCATTAGCAAGACGTTCAACGAACAAGCCCTGCAGTATGTCGTAGAAAACATTACCGAGGCAACCGGGTGGCTATTGGAGATTGTCAACCTCAACGTGGCGAATCAGCAATATGTCTGTGCAGGAGATTTGCGTGCACTGGACACCATGACTGACGTTCTAAACTACCTCAAAGCACAAAGGATTGATATCCAAGAGTTGACGAGGACCCTAAGCCTCGAAGACGTCAAACAGCGTCTAACGGACATCATCAAGGAATGTGCCAAGCGTACCGAAGCCAAACCGAAACCTCTTGACCTCCAACGCGGTTTCGCAACCATTCCCCTCAAAGGCATCGACGTACCCTTTCACTCCACCTTCTTACGCTCCGGTGTAAAACCTTTCCGATCCTTCCTCTTAAAAAAGATCAACAAGACCAGCATCGACCCAAGCAAACTAATTGGGAAGTACATCCCCAATGTGACGGCCAAACCGTTCGAAGTCTCGCGCGAGTACTTTGAAGAAGTGTACAAGTTAACGAATTCGCCACGTATAGGGAACATTCTGGCAAACTGGGAAAAGTATGAAACAGATGAGGATGGTTCCCGGCCGCGGACGGCGACGGTGTAGATTAGTCTGTTAAAAAGAAAATGTACATGTGTGTTTTTCTCCGTGTCGTGCTGCGCAGGGTTGGTGTGGTTTAGGTTTTTAAGTGAGATTTAACAATGGTGAGATGGGAATGGTTTCTGCTCGTGAGGGTCGTCGGAAAGTTTAGATATCATAGTTTATGCGCTTATATTTGATTGCGTAGAACGGGCGTGGTGTGTTCGAGACGTGGGGGGGGGGAGGTTTTTTTTT
>MU006037.1:16114-47440 GCA_010093745.1 Piedraia hortae CBS 480.64
TGGGTCACGTGCCACTTAGGGGTATATCGCTATATGCATGGGGGGGTTGAGTTTGGGTTAAAACGGGATGGGTAGGATGGTGATGGTGAGATATAATATTAGAATTTTTATGTCACGTGCGATGCAGGGGTATTTCGCTTGATAGATGTGGGATTGGTACTGTGTTGGAGTGAAGAGTGTGGTGTTGGTGGTAGTGATGTGGTGGAGTTTTTGCGTTAGTTACGTGCGATTTACGGGTATATTGCTAGATAGATAGGGGATTGGGATTGTGTTGGAGAGGGGTGGGGTGAAGAGAGTGGGGCTGTTGATGTTCAATTGGTGGAGCCTTGACGTTAGAGTTACATGCGACTTACGGGTATATTGCTAGATTGCTAAATCGATGGTGGGAGCTGGGTTTGGATTTGGGTAGGAGAGAGGTGGGTGGGAAGGTGTTGCTATGCGAGCAGGATGTGAAACGGGGGAGAAGATTGGAGGATTCATGGGAGGTGGTACGGTGGGGATGACTGGGGGTAACTGGGCTTTTACTTTGTAAGGTTAGCTTCCGCATTTTTGAAGTGGTATCTAGAATTAATACCTGGTGAATCCTCGGGATAGAATGTACGTATAGAATACAAAGCCGAATTTTCCGAGTGTGTTGGAGAAACGATTGGAATACGACCCAGTGTCCTTGGCTTGTGGCAAGACGCGGAACACTTCCGTATCTCTTATCATAATGTCTTTTGCTGTGAGCCAGATAGAAGCTTCAAATATTAGTGCAAACCTTATATTATCTTGGATCAGCAAATTTGTCTCGAAAAGTGTAAGACGGTAAACCCTCTCATGCAGTATACAGGCAGGTCACATATGCGAACATAGAGGTCGATGCTTCCCAGGGCTTTCGTTGGAATGAAGCCTTCGCTACTGCACGTACGCACGGTGCCTGCTATGGCTTGCACGCTTCGGCACGATAATAAAGACTATACAAGGAAAAATCTATATAGCAAAGACAGATGAAAATTCGTCATACACCACACAAAGGGTGTGATAAAGAAAATAGAAGCAAATGGAGTTATAGTGAACAAAGAAGTCATTTGTATATAAGCTTGCTGGTGAACAGCAGAAAATAATACTTTGGACAACTCAGTATTCCACTTACTACCTTCACACTATTTCATCAACTTTTACCTCCATTGGAGAAAGGTTTACTGAGGCGAGGCACAGTCCCGTTCATGCTCTGTACGTGGTCGATGACGTGGTCTCGGTGAATGCGGCTAGATCTGGGTTAGTGTGGGAAAGGTTTCGAACCTCACTTCATATAAACATAGACATCTACATTCACTTTTTCAGTCAAAGTTTGGTGAAAACTCTTGTCGTCGATATCCGCTCCCCTTTAGTCCTCGGAGGTTCACTCCACCAACAGGTGTTGTGACCAGGTTCGTCAGCCAGACATTATCTGCAGTGTGATGTCACGGTGCACCCAGGCGACTCATCGCTTGTTTGGAGATTTCTGGGGGGAAAGTTGACATATGTGGATGATATCAATGTTCGTCAAGGTATTCCCGCTATCGTGGGCTTCATAAGCTTTAATGAGCAAAGTTCGGTCATAGTTGCGCAGACACTGAGCTGGTGCAGAGCAACCCCGCACTTCGTGGTTGTGTGTGCGTACAAGGCTGAACGGTGCTCATGTGATAAAAACGAACCCTGCACGTCGTCCTTCTCCCCTCCGACACTCCAGTATGCCAGAAGAGCATTCCTTATGCGGATCGGTGGAGAAGTCCAAGCTGGCCATTCGTTCCGACCTGCCTTCAGGGTCTAGTGATGCAGTTCCGAGTGCCGCTCAGCTTTCGCCGCATGTAGTCCCTCAGCTGGGCAAGCTCAAAAAGTTGGCGGTTGCTCCTTAGACAGTTCAATCACAGTTGAAATATGCGAAAGATCTGCGTCAGCTGTGCGATCAAGTTTTCCGGAAGCTCAATGAGGCAGAACGTATTGTGCTGCTAACGAAACTGGACAGTGATGGCGATGGGACTGATGACTTGAAAGTAATCATGAAGAACGCGAAGGCGCTCTCCAAAACTGAGAAGCTTGATGAAGATAACAAAACCCTTTATCTTATCAAAAAATTTCGAAACTCGCTCATTTGGCTTTACAACTACCGAGACTCAGGACAAACGCTTGTCAGCATGCACCCCATGCCTGCTGCTGGGATATGGGCCGGGATAAACGCACTGATTGTGGTAAGTAGTTACCAATTACTTACCTTGGTCTTAACTAATATAAAATTTCCAGATTGCGGTCAAGCATAAGGAGCAGCAAAAGGCGCTCATTGATGCGCTTGAAGCTGTTGTCCATACCAGCAAATCCTTGAACGTGTACCATGAATGGTTCTGCAAGCTCAAGCCATCACAGCTGTCCAATGCGTTAAGCGATGATCTTATCGAGCTTTACGCCCAGGTCTATCGCATTGTGGCGAATGCCATTCTTGCGCAATCTGCGGGTTCTCTAGGGCGGTTTTGGAAGGCAATTCTAGGCAGCAACAAGTTCACCGAGTTCAAGACACGCTGCGAAGAATTGTCTATGAGAGTGCGAGATCGCTTGAGGGACTGTGACCGCGACGAGACGAGCGCTTGGAGGGTTGAATTGGAAGAGCAGATGAACTAGCTGCAAGATGAGCTCAAGCGCGGGGTCCAGAAAGTTGAAGACAAGGTCGATATGGCCAGCCTCTCGCTGGATTTCTCAAAGCTCGACGTAGCCGACAAGGCAACGTACAAAGCGAGCGTCAGTTTTTGCCTAGACGGTGCGCGCGTCAAGATCCTCGTGGATATCATGGACTGGGCGAAGGATTCTGGCGACCCCAAAATCCTCTGGCTCAACGGCAAGGCCGGTACTGGAAAGTCGACGATCGCCCGTACCGTCGCTAGAAACCTCGACGAGGCTGATGTTGGAGGTGAAAAGTGCATCGTTGCCAGCTTTTTCTTCAAACGCAGCCAGGAAAACGAGAGAAACATCGCTTGCCTGGTTCCCACTCTGGCCAAGCAGCTAGCGCATAAGATGCCCAGTCTGAAGATCAGTATCGCAACTGCACTCAGAGATGACGCGGAGCTTGCTGGCGCTCGTATGGAGTACCAGTTTGAAAAGCTTCTCCAACTTCCCTTTGAGTCAATTATGCAACAGTCCCGGAGGACTGAGCGAGTCATTCTTGTGATTGACTCTCTTGACGAATGCGGCGATGTCAAGGGCATTGAGAAGATCGTCCCACTTCTAGCCCATTTGACTAAGGTAAGCTCAGTTAACCTTCGAGTCATGATCACGACTCGGCCAGACCGCACCACAAGGGGCATATTCAACAAAATGGATTCTCAACTACGTATGATGATGGACCTAGATGGCATGCAAGAAGAATCGATTGAAAACGACCTTCGTGTATTCTTCAATGTCGAGCTGGCCCAAATCCGTGACAAATCAAAGAGTCAAGGATTTGACGATCTCGGCGATAGCTGGCCCGGTGAGAGCAACTTCGAGGCACTAGTTCAACGATCCAAGCCGGTGTTCATTGTGGCTTCGACGATCTGCAAATTTATCGACGATGGGAGCCCTCGCAGTCGTCTGCAGGAAATGTTGAGCCAGCGTCCTGAAGACTTCTCATCGCACATGGAACAGACATATCTGCCTATCCTGCGCTATGCCAGCTTGGGTACTCACGGCAAACAACGCCGTTCCTGGATGCGACAGTTCAGTAATATCGTTAAGCCACTCATCCTCCTGGAGCAACCGCTTTCTGCCAACTCTCTTGCGGAACTACTGAAGTGCTCTCTAAATGACATCAGGGAGGTTCTAGACCCGCTCCGTTCGGTTCTTCATGTGCCCGCCGAAAACTCCGACCCCATCATTCCCTACCATCTGTCGTTTCGGGAATTTCTGGTAGATCTGGACGGCGAGGCCCGGGCCCAATTTGGGATCGATGAAGAAGAAACCCACCGGCTGCTGCTCGACAAGTGCCTGGACCTCCTTCGCGGTATCTTTACTGATCGCGGAATGTCCGGGGGCGCCATTGAGGGCGGTATGTGTGGTCCAATGTGTCCCGGAACTTCGCCATACCGCATCAGCCGGGAAACGATCAGAGAGCACATATCGGAAGCAGTCGAGTATGCAGCGCGCTACTGGCCCAGCCATCTAATTCAATCAAACCCAGGCTCTAAAGAGCTTGAGAACTTGGATGGCTTCCTGATGACGCATTTCCTGCATTGGATTGAGACCATGAGCTGGATGGGTGAAGTGCACGAAGTATGTGGCATCTTAAACCAGGTTCTGACACACGCTTTCTCGGTATGTTAAGCTCTGCACATGCTTTAGCGTACAGGAGAGCTGATGTTTAAACAGAAACACCAAACCCATGACTTGAAAGTTTTCTTGGACGATGCCAAGCAGTGGATCCGGGCTTTTGCAAACGCCATTAACATCTTACCGCTTCAAACATACTTGTATGCATTGATCGGCTCACCATCCAATAGCGTCTTGAGAGCCCGTTTCAAACACGTAATTGAACGTTCTACGGACATTTGCGTCACACCCAATGAGGGCTGGAATGTTCTCGCTCTGTCGCCACCATTTATCGCTGGTATCTCCAGCGTGGCTATATCGGAAGCAGGGAACACAGTCGCAGCAAGCTTGGACAATGGCTACGTTTGCCTGTGGGACGTTGACCTCGATACCTCTGAAGACCTATACTGTGTCGACGAAGATGAAGACCACATTCAAAAACTATTCTTCACGCCGAGTGGAGACGAGTTGGTATCGATCTCCTCCGACTGTGTACGAATGATAAACGTCAAGACAAAGTCTGAACAAGTCCTGTTTGAGAAGAGAACCCATCCAGACTCGATCGTTGGTATCACGCAGAATCTACAACTTGTTGCCTTGGAGTCAGAAGACCATATTGTACTCCATGACGTGAAGACCAACGAGGAGAGCTTTCGGATTAGTCAAAATGTCGGGCAGCACTCTCCAGTCATCTTTTCGCCCGATGGTGGGATGCTGGCCTTTACATCGTCCGATTATTCGGTGAGAGTCTGGTCTACACAATCGAGAGAGGAGATGTCTGTACTACCAGGCGGTTCGAGCCATGTACAATGTCTTGCTTTTTCACCGGACGGAAGCCGTCTAGCCTCCGGGGACGAAGATGGCACAGTACGCGTATGGGATACAAACACTTGGTCACAAACTGAAATGCGTGAGCTCCGCGGAAGTCCTTCACAACTGGCGTTCACACCAAGGGGAGAGGGTTTGGTCGTATCATTTGTGAAGGAAACTGGTTATGACCTGTTGGCCATGGGCGAGAGTGAATGGTTTAACTGTGATGTGCGCCGTACGATTAGTGCTATTGCATCCTCGTCAGGCAGTAACAAGATGGTGATCGGACAGTATGATGGCCAATTGGTAATACACGACTTGAGCGATGAATTGACTCGCCTTCAGTCCCAGGCATTTCTTTCAGAGATAACCGCCATGACGGCTTTAGCCGACGGCCATACTATCGCTATCGGAATGAAGGGAGTGTCGCTGCAATTGCTTGACATCGAGAAGGTACCCCATCAAGGAAGGGTGCTCGAGGGCCACACTGATTATGTGACCGTCATGAAGCTTTCGCCTGATGGACGAAAGCTGGCCACGGGCTCTGATGATAAATCTGTGCGTCTTTGGGATACAGACCAAGCAGTGCAAGTGTCGGTGATGGTGGGCCACTCTTCGTGGGTAACTGCTCTAGCATTCTCTCCAGACGGTGACAGAATAGCGTCAGGGTCGGACGATCGCACCGTGCGGGTCTGGAATGCAAGAACGGGAAATCAAGAGTCCATATTCACTGAGCACCTTGCAGCGCTGAGAACCGTCACGTTTTCACCGAATGGATCAACGGTTGCATCTGGTGATAAAGATGGCAGTGCGAGGCTTTGGAGTGCAAAAGATGGAAATCATATATCAAGCTCTACACGAGACGATGCAATTGCAACATGCAACGAGGATGTTAACTTTGACGAGGACCCCTTTACACGGGTTGACAAAAACGTCTTTTCAGAGGATGGATGCAGTGTTGCAACTTTAAGCTCTGGCTCAGATCAGAACCATGCCGTTCGGGTCTGGGATGCCCGCACTGGTGACTTAAAGTCCATCATCCTGGGACTGATGTTCCCCCCTGCTGTTAGCTTTTCACCGGCAGGAAAAGTCGTAGTAGCAGGGCAATGGACGAGAACTGCATGGAGGTGGAGAGCGAAGATCGAAACGCTTGATTTTGATCTTTACTGGCCAAATGGCCAGGCTGTTCTTCGTGCACCATTCTCCGAAAATCACGTGGAGGACGGCCAGAACGTAGAACCTTCCGTAGGGCAGTGGTTCGAAGCACATTACCCTGAATTTCCAGTCTATAAGCCGCACTTCTGCACAACCTTCCCTCCCTGGAATATTTGGGAAGGCCGACTTACTTACGGGGGTTGTGACGTGTTCCTAACCCCATACCGCGAACCATATCATGCCTTTTGGGAGGATAGCATAGTATTCGGGGCTGATGTGGACAAATTGACCGTCATAAGGTTCATAAGCGAGTGGCTTGCCAAAGTAAGAGAGCTTCAGCAATATTGTTACTGTTCGGAACTGTGGATTGAGGACCCTCCATTTCGGCCATTCTTGGATTTCGATAGTGACATTGAAGAGAGTCCTTCAGAAAATGCTTATTCAGCAGAAAACCCTCCAGAAGGAAGTTGTTCAAACGAAGGCTCCTCAAAAGAGGACAGATAATGGAAAGCCATCTGAAGGAGGGTCAGGTTGTTATGAGTTTTGCGTGTAGTGGTGTTGAGCAATGGTAACTACATGTACACATGGAATCGTCAGGGTTAACTGATGAGATTTATGAGTATGATTGAAATCGTATATGAGAGATGTCCATCTCATCTCCCTGCAAATCTGCATATCACGCGGGGCGAGGGTCAGAAACCTCTGAGGGCATCCATCTGCCCCAGCTCTTGTATATTTTAATTGCTCTGCCCCAGCGGAAAGAGAAGTGCGAAAGTTTAATGCAGCAGGGTTGGGAGGAGGAGGTTGATACCTTGTTTGATGTGCACTCGTGTTGCAACTAGCTCTCAGCGCCTACGCCTCGAAGATGAGTCTCCTTGCTTCGGGTGCGGCAGTCTGCGCCGTTTAGGCAACGATTCAGCTTCAATATGTAGGATTAATTATGCGGGAAATGGATGTTCAACTTGGCAAATGTTTAAAGTTAAAAGATAACTCACGCGCACACGCGAACAGCCGGCCGAAGCCTTCCAGATGGCATATCAGCGTGCTAGACTAGAAACCACTCACGCTCATTTAGCCCATCTCGCCAGCCTCGTAGGGGCGTGCCAAGAGCATAAATGTGAAGGGTTAAATAATGCAGAATTAGATTTCCAGGGTTCCATCACCTATCACCCTATCCACTCCCCATCCCCCCCCCAGCCTATCCCGTTCTACTCCCCAACCTCTCAACAACCCCCTGAAGCAAAACCCCCGGAAGCACCACATCCGTCGCCCTAACCGTAACTCTACATCTCTACCGCAAAAATTCAGCCTCCCCCCAAAAAAAGAAACGACCACAAACCTTAAGTTCAAATTAGGATCCACCCTCAAAAGACATCCAAACTTTCCCTTGCTTGTTGCCAAAACCGATGCAGCAACAACATGCGCAGGATCAGGATCTGCAACATCTAAAAGAGTCCATCTTATCTCCCTTGCAACACCACGTACGTCACTCAGCTTGGCGGGAAGGGTGAAAACTCTGTGTTTTCCTCGTCTTACCAATCTGGCCCCAGCATTTAAAAAATTTCTCTGCGTTGAACGTAGCAGGTATAGTGCGTAGTAGCACTGGAATCGGAAAGGTGTATGATGTGTGCTGGTGGGGGACTCACGCGGAGGGTTGGTGGGTCGGAAGAAACCCCGTGCTTCGAATGTAACTGTTTGTGCCGTCTGGGAAGACAGGTGGAGGGTTGGTTTAGGGAAGGATTTAGCTTCGATGTGTAGGTCTGCTGACGCGGAGGAGAAGGTTGTGGTGACACTTTGTAGGGGTGCAGAGGAGCGGCTGGAGAAGTAGATGATTAAGCAGCCGATTTCAGAGTGGTAATTGGAGCGAATTCCGATGTCGAGTTGGGGAGGGGGTTAGAGGATTCCCTCGAGGCGAAAGAGGAGGGTGTTGTAGCCGGACTCCCAGCCGGAGGTGAACTTAGGGGTGTGGAGGTCGAGGCCCGCTAGGTCGTTGAAGATAGAGATTGGGGTTAAGGTGAGAATAAAGTTTCGTTTGAGAGCGGCGTCTCTTCCAGCTAAGATACAGGTGCGTATGTCGCCGACGGAGGACCTGCAGTTGATGTCAGGAAAAATATTGACGAATTTGGCTGAGGCTAAGGGATTTTTGGCTTGCATGATGGGTGAGAAGGGGTTACGAATTGTTCAATGACACACTGCAGTTGCAGGTCTTGACAATCAAGTGGCCGAAGCCTCCCAGGATCTAGCTGCCAGTCTCGACCCAAAGGCCGCGGTAGTGGCCTTTTGGGTAGCATTTTAACATATTTGGCAGCGTAAGATACACTTTTCACGTCTGTGACGTATTTACAGTATGAGAATGTAAATATTTTCCTCCGGTATGGCGTACTTGGCGCTTTGTAAATAGCGTAGGGGTACATGTACAAATTTGCAGGGTATGAGAACTGTCACACCTGTAAAGAAAGTTAAAGCTTTGACATATTACCGTAATGTCACAATTATGTAGCGAGCCAGCTCAGCTTCCTAGTCAAAAAGTCCCTTTTGGCTGCGGTCTATATCAATTCACTTTCTCCCATTTTTTCGTCCTCAGTTTCCTCCCGGTCACTCCTTGGCCTCCTTCGCCCGGCCACTTCCTCAATCATTTCCCCGCATCACCCGCTTTAAGTGCTTTCCTCCAGCAACTCTTGCACATTCTGGACCTTTTCTGACCAAGCTGGTCGCCTTCTACCCAAGAGAAGGGTGCACTACCGCCGCAATATTACATTGCTGAAGGAGAAGGCATCAATGCTGAGAGCACAATTCCTCACTGCCAACCTGCAACACGCTCCATGGGAATTTTTTGCATGAAGCCTCGGTGATTTGAGCGTGTAAGCTTACAATAGAAAAGTTTCTTAGACCTTCTCCCATGGAAATTTTCCCCTGTGATTCCACATCACACTTGTCGACGTCCCGAATCCGTCCCCACAGTGACAGCTGCCATTGAGCTGTCAACCCCACAGGGGACAATATGACTCATCTGACAGTCCGGGGCTTAAAGTAACATGACCGGTTCCCAATAAGATTAAACCTGCTTAGTTCTAGAACGGTGACTAAGCCCCCTGCGAGTGGATCTCCGATGAACGTAAGCACTTCGTAATTGCAGACACTGCGTTCAGCATTGTTTCTCGCCACCACTCTCTTTTTTGTACATCATACGACCAACATAGACCTATACGCTAACACGTTCTTCAAAGACGCAATAAATTGACCTACTATTGCACAGAGAGAGATTTGTACCTCTTGGCTCCAAAAGGATGGTCTTGTCTGGAGGGAGACTAATCCGAAGAGAATCAATGATCGTATAGGCACGTACACCTACTGTCTACCTATGTGATGACCAGCTAGTCGAATGGTATCACGCGTTGACAATCTTGATGATAGAGTCATCGCTAACGCCTATCCAATAAACCCTAGTTGCTGGCCCCTGTTTATCAACTATATTTCCAAAGCGTGCGTTTATTGGTTGGAATGACATGTCATTGCCGTGAAACTGGGTTTTTTTACCCCCAAACAGTCAGGTCCGAATTTGACGGTCACGCGACCACCTCTCACTGAATTTTATATATTTTGTGGGCACTTGACCTCTTTCCCACTTCAAAAGATTTTCACTGTCGCATCGTCTAAAACATTAGAAATATCGAATGATATGTCCGATGAACCAGAGAAGGAAAGCCGTCAGTGGACGGAAGCAGAGCTTTCGCGCCTCGTAACCGCCGAAAAGATTCCCCTCAAAGAAGAAGATTGTTACGAACAGCTTGGATTCTGCTTCCCGACATGGAAGAAGTGGTATATCCTTACCGTAATCTTTCTGGTCCAGGTGTCTATGAACCTCAATACGTCTCTCTACTCCAATGCCCTACGTGGCATATCTACTCAGTTCGGCGTCAGCATGCAGGCTGCTCGTGCCGGCGCTGCGATCTTCCTGGTCTCCTACGCTTTTGGTTGTGAGCTCTGGGCTCCCTGGGTAAGACATCACCTCGTCTCCATTTTTGCGTCAAAGGCTAAAGTTATATAGTCAGAGGAACTCGGTCGTAAACCCATTTTGCAGGCTTCCCTCCTTATGGTCAACATTTGGCAAGTCCCCGTCGCTTTAGCCCCTAACTTTGCCACAGTCATGGTTGCCCGCACCTTGGGCGGCCTTTCCTCCGGCGGTGGGTCGGTCACGCTTGGTATGGTCGCCGATTTGTACAAATCCGACGATCAGCAGTACGCTGTTGCGTATATTGTGTTTTCTTCGGTCGGCGGCTCGATACTCGGCCCCATTATTGGGGGGTTCATCGAGACCTATCAGCATTGGAAATGGGCAATCTGGATGCAGCTCATCTTTGGCGGGTTTGTTCAGCTCCTGCACCTCCTCACCGTGCCCGAGACGCGCACCACCATCCTCATGGACCGCATCGCCAAAAAGAAGCGCAAGGAAGAAATGATGAACATCTGGGGCCCAGACGAGTTGCTGCCATTCCGAGAGCGCTTTGCGGTCAAGGAGATCCTTAGCCTCTGGGTGCGGCCGTTCCAAATGTTCGTCACGGAGCCCATTGTCCTGGTGCTCTCTCTCCTATCCGGGTTCTCCGATGCGCTGATCTTCATGTTCATCCAGTCCTTTGGTCTTGTGTACGAGCAATGGGGCTTCACCACGATGCAGGTTGGACTATCCTTTATCGCCATCGGCGTGGGCTATCTCATTGCCTGGCTCGCTTTCCTCCCGGCCATCAAGTACAACATTAAGGAGCGCCTTGCCAATCCCCACGACGAAAGAACTCAGTACGAGTCCCGACTTTGGTTCCTGTTGTTCACGGCGCCATGCTTGCCCCTGGGTCTCCTTGGGTTTGCGTTGACCAGCCAAGGCTATCATCTACCCTGGGCTGCTTCCATGGTCTTTGTCGCCATGGTTGGCGTCGCCAACTATGCCATCTACATGGCCACCATCGACTACATGATCTGCGCTTACGGGCCCTACTCGGCATCGGCCACCGGCGGCAATGGGTGGGCCCGTGACTTCCTGGCTGGCGTCCTCACAGTCCCCTCCACGCCCTTCTTCACCAATATCGCCCGCGGCTCTGGACGCAATCTGGTCTACGCAAATCTCATCCTTTTCAGCATCTCAGTCGTGCTTGTAAGTGCTGTATATGCCATCTACCGCATGGGCCCCTCCCTGCGTAAGCGTTCCCCTTTTGCACAGAAACTGGCAGAGGAAGAGGGCTCCGTTGCAAATGCTAGATTAGATGAAGAGTCTAGTTAGTTTTCACTACTATGGTTCGTCTTATCAAGTTGATCATAAAGCTTTTAAAACCTTTCCCAGGTAAGAGATCTCGTCAAATAATGAGTAAACTTCTGTGAGTTCTTTTCCGGTGTTATGCAGTCAAACCTGGACGCCTCGGATTCCTCCTAATGGTAGACCGTCAGCAACGTCAATCTGGTTTCAACATACCAATTGACACCTCAATACAGCAAACACTGTAGTCAAATTTTATCAGGTGAAAGATAAGAAAAGCTATGTAGGCTGCATTGAGCGTTTGAAGGCCTGTGCATTCAACCCAGGGCCCATGCAACATATTACCTTGCATGAACGAAGAATACTCCCATGCCTCAGCCTCACCGACTTCAGTAAACCGCACCGAACGCTCGAATGGGAACTCTCACACCCCAACTTTAACCCTCCACATATCTGCCCAATCCGAAAACCGATCCCTATTCCCGTCCCAATCACTCTCCAACCTTTCGCTCAAAAACTTCGCCTCCTTAACACACTTGTCTAACAACTCCTCCGCCTCGCCCTCCTCTAGCTCATACAACAACCCCACAAGTTCATCAACCCTCTCCTGCAACGTCCTAACCGTCTTAACAGCATCCTCAACCCTACTTATTTCTCCACCCTCAAAAACTCCCAATCTTCTCTTCCCCACCGCCCTGAACAGCAACACCAACTTCCTCAACACACTCCCCACCCTCCCCACAAGCGGGGCCAGCCGCTCCGGCATAGAATTCTCCGCATTAAACACATCCCCAAGTTCATCCCCATGAACAGCTTCATCAAATTCCTCAAGCAAAGCATCCCTCCCTTCATTTGCCCCATCCCCTCCTTCGCGCCATGCACTCAACTCCTCAATGGCATCTTGCACCATGCAGGAATACTCCTCCACCTTTTTAGCTGCGAGGCCCCCGATTCCAAGCTCCGCGAGCTCCGCGAGCGAATCACACGAGGACCATAGCAGACCGGTGGAGGTGAGGGTATCTCCCCCCCCGGATCGCAGACCGGAGAGGTAGGTTTCTAGCTCGGTGAGGGTGGCGCGAGAGCGGAGGCGGGCTTCGCGGGAGAGGGTTATGCCGTATTCGGTTGAGGAGATGTTGGCGCCGTTGGAGAGGAGGATGGGGAGGCAGGTGAACTCTACCTCTTTGAGGACGGTTATGAGGGCTGAAGGGGTGAAGGGGGGTGTTGTTGCTAAAAGGGAGAGTTTGGTTGTGTGCGCTTTGAGGAGGATAGCGCCTCGGGAGAGGGTTTGCAAGGGGCTGGGATCGGCGGGAAGAGAGGGTAGAGTCGCTTCCCGGGATAGCTGGATTTGGGTGATGAGAGTTGTGATTTGTTGTTCGAGGGCCATTATGTTCGGTGGTGGTTGTGTTTTATATAACCTTTCGGCAGTTGGATTATTTTGGTGGTTAGGACGGGTAAATCGAGTTCAACTCTTCAGAAGGGAGAAAGGTGTGGTGGGTTGATTACGTTCAATCTAGATGACGAAACGCGCGATCAGTTGCTAACTTGTTCTCTCCATCGTTCTTCACGTGCATATGGAAATGTGTAACGTGCGGCCCGTCCCGCCAAAAATATTCCCGTTTTGTCATGCCCCACATGTCACAAACGGTGTAACCACCTATTTTTATAAGCGCTAAACCTGAACGGCAACCTGATCAGAGAGTCTGATGAAAAATATCCACGGCCTGAAGACAACAATCGCCCTCTCAAAACCCCACAACTATCCACATAGATAGAATTAGCTCTAATACCTGCGTGCGTGTGCGGGTGGGTGCCCGCCCTCCCACAATCTGCAAATGGCAAAACGCAAATCATCTCCCTCCCGTCTCGCAACGGGAGAACTCCCAGCGCGCACAGTAGTCTTTGATAACGGCTCGTGGACCATCAAGACCGATTTCCCGACGGCAGTTCCCAACTGCATCGCGCGGTCCGACCGCGACAAGCGCACTTACGTCGGCCGGGAATTGGCTGATGACTGCGGGGACTATGGCGCTTTACGAATCCGGAGACCGATGGAAAGAGGATATGTGATCAACTGGGAAGGGGAGAAGGCGGTGTGGGAGAGGACATTGTCTGAGCTCGGGGTGCACAATGAAGAAGACGTTACTTTGATCTGGACAGAGGCGCCCAACGCCACCGCTGGGTTGCAGAAGAATGCGGATGAGATGATCTTTGAAGAGTTTGGGTTTGGCGCGAGTTGGCGAACGATTGGTATGTTTTTATAATTCGGTGGATAATGTGGTATGACTGATGGTGTAGCGCCCGTTTTGAACGCTTTTGCGCCTTCTGCGTTTCCCGAAGAGAGCACGGAGTGTCTGCTGGTTGTGGATGTTGGACATGCACATACGACGGTCACGCCGCTGTATCATGGTCGTTCGTTCCCTACGGCTATCCGCAGACTGGATATAGGTGGTAAGACGCTGACGAATCAGCTAAAAGAACTCATCAGCCGCACGTTTGACGTCCATAAGGAGGATTGGATCGTTAATGAGATCAAGGAGGATGTGTGTTATGTCACGCAGAATTTCAATCAGGACCTGGAGAAGTGTTGGGCCCATGGTCCACATAAGAGGGATCCAAGCATCGTCGTCGACTACGTTCTTCCGGATTATGAAACTATCAAACGTGGGTTTTCTAGACCGCATGATCCGAAGCTGAACTTGCGTAATGCTGCGCTGGGAATTGGCACAGAGGGTGGGCGTAGAGAACACATCTTGACGATTGGAAATGAGAGGTTCGTGGTGCCCGAATTGCTCTTTTGTCCGTCCGATGTGGGCATGGCCCAAGAGGGCATACCTGGGACCATTATGCAGTCACTGAACTCATTACCGGCAGGGCTTAAGCAGGCTTTTCTTGCTAATATCCTAGTGGTTGGGGGCACGAGTTTGCTTCCAGGATTCATGGAGAGGCTGGAGGCGGAGCTGAGAAGCATCGTGGATGTCGATTTGGAAATTCGCATCGCACGAGCAGAGGATCCTGTCAGAAATGCGTGGAAAGGGGGCTTTCAACTGTCACAAAACCCAGACGTCCTGCGCAAGCATGTTGTCACCAAACAAGAGTACGAAGAATTTGGAGGCGCGTGGACTAGAAAGGTGTTCGAGGGAAGAGTTGAGCGATGATCTTTTAGCTCTGCACCTGTTCCGCTAAAGATTTGAAGCGCGTGCGATTGGCGGCGCATAGATATCCCATGGTTTTCAGGAGGCGAAGCCCATCTTGTTTCAATTGCGTATTTGCGTTTGTGCACAACTTGGTCAACGCGGCTTCTGCGTTGGGATCCTCTCCCATTATATCTTTGGCCTCTTGTGCACGAGCAAGCTGGTTCAACAATCCCCCGGCCGAGTGCAGGAACTCTGCATCACTTGATTCAACCATTGCCTCCATCAGAGGTGCGTGAAGTCTTTGATCTGTCACCAGATACCCAGTTGTTTTGGGCGACGTCTTGACCAGAAGGTTTCCCACTACCTGGCAGGCAACGTGGAGTCGTTCTACGTCGACCACTCTGGCCTCCGAGATGACGTTGAGGAGTTTTTTGATAAATTCGTCTTTCAATGTGGTATAAGTGGCGAATCTCTGAGTCGCGGAGATGTCCGAAAGATGCCATAGAAGACTTGTAGCAAAAGGAGCCAACAGCTCGCTGTTACCTCTTTTGTCCACGAGGTCAGTATACACCTTCCAGAGCCTGGGCAGATGGTCAGATCCAACCATTTCTTCCTGATGGCGCGGGTCTTTGATGTATATCAAAATGATGTCCAAGGCAACGGCATAATCTTCTTCGGGTAAGTCTATCACTGCGCCTGGGAGTTCCAGAAAGCTGTTCATCATATTGTCAGACAGCCGCTCATATTCTCCGTCCTTTGTGGATACAATCGCATAAAGGATATCGAGCAGCATCGACCTATATTCATTGACATTCTCAACATGTTCGTATTTTGCCCCACGAATCATGTCCGGAAAGTAGTAGTGAATCATATCGTCGCTGGCATTCTCCGCCGCTGTTTTACAGTTTGGGATCAGATTCCACATCACCTTGACCAGTAACTCGTTGTTGGCCTGGTTGATATGGCGTGTTACCCAGCTAAGGTTTAATTTGGCCATGGCCTCTCGGCCAGCTTCTGTGGTGCAGGCGTTGCCAAGACACCTCAGAGTGGGATCCGCACTCTCACTTGAGATATATTTTGTGAGCTTGCGCTGGAGATCCACATTTGCCAGGCGGTCACGGACTTCAGGACTGTCTCTGCTTGCCGTTGCAAGAAAAGCAATGTCGTTTTTGACATCCTCACTGTTTGTTTCGGAATCCATGATTCTCTGGCAGGCCGATTCAGCCTCTTGAAGTATAGTGCTCATGTTATGGTTATGTATGATTTTGATATGATATGATCGTTGTAACGCCAGAGCAAAATTCCATTAATTTTGGTAGGTGCGGGGCGGGGGCTGCCGAAGGGACGCTGCCAAATCAACCAACGTTCGACATTTCCAACCATGACACGCGCTCAGAGAACTGGGGCCGTGTGCCTCTTCGTAACCGCGGTAAGACATGCGCTTTGTATGTTTGAATCTTGATTAATGATGGTAGTTGTACTCTATCATGTTCCTAGGAATTTTCCCGCTGCCGGAAAAGATACAGCATGAGGTTGTTCCCGTTGTATGTATTATCTGTGCATTAGCTCGAGCATCGTTAACATTGAGATGCAGCTCCCATTCTGGGCCCTTGTGTCATTTGGCTCCTACCTCCTATTTCAACTTGGGTGGGGAGTGTACTCGTTCAACGACGTGCCAGAAGCTCGAGCTGAGCTTATGAAGCAGATTGAGCATGCTAGAACGGATTTAAAGAGAATGGGGGTGGATGTGGATTAATCAATGCAGACAAGCAAGTATGATGCGTGGCGTTTTACAGCACATGGGCTCGTCATTGAGACTTGGCCTCGATTACATCGGTAGCTAGACTACGTCGAACATTTTATTAATTCGACAGTTGACGATCGAAAGAATGGATGATTCACATCACAAGGAATTCCCGTTCTGTGTTGCGGTGACGTCAGCAAATTGAAGCGGAAGACTTCCGTGGACCCTCGCGCGGAATCGCACGGCTTGGCTGCGACAGGGATCTGGTCAACATCCAAACCAACTCACTGAAATGGCGAATCGGTTCCGACCACCGGCGTCGTACCGAGGAGAAAACTACTGCTACTACAGACCTAACGATCGTTACCGCGACGACCATAACCGCGGCGCGCCGCGACGCGCACGAAACGACAGTCGGCACTACACCCCTGCGGTGCACCGCGGCCATGAACGTAGCCAACTCCCCAAGCACCCGCGCACGAGGGGAGACAAGAACGGGACATTTGTCTTTCGCGGCGCGGATGCAAAGCGCGGCTCAAGTCCACCCCGTTCCTTTGATTTTCGCGCAGGTAGGGCGCCTGAGTTCCCACCAAACGATAATATGGTTGCTCAGCGTAAAAGGCCGCGTAGACAGTTTGCCCCAAAACCTGCCCATAACCGTGCAATCTTGATTGAGTCTGGCCGGGCAACCACGCCAGAGCAGCTGGAACACATGAACGAGGATGATCAGCCGCGATTTCGCGAGGTCATCTCTAGTAGTGAGTCTGCAACGAGCAGCGATGACAAAGAGGATGAGACCACGCAAAAGCGCGTAAAGATGGTCCATGAGTCACCCCTTTCTGTGCCCAAGTGGTCCAATCCGGACCCGTACACTGTCCTCCCTCCTCCGGGGACCCAGACAGCAGCAAAGAAAGATATCGTGCAGCTTATACGCAAGGCAAAAATGGAGGCAGCCAGCAAAGAGCAGGGAAATAACGCAGTGACCACCAACCAAGATTTTATCTCATTCGATACTGGGGAGAAAGTCCAGGAAGTCATTGACGTTCCAGAAGAAAACCTCAGTGAGTGTGAGGCGCCGATCGTCTTGGACGACATGGAGTCGAGTGACGAAGAAGATCTACCGTCTCCCAAGGTCAAGGTAACATCGACGAAGCATGAGAAACGTAAGCATTCTGTGCTCGGGCAGACATTGTCCCCCAAGGCTCTGACCTCTGACGAAGAAGCCATAGCCCGCATGGTTGTGCCGCAAGGCCCCAAAGGTCCCAGCATAAAATGCCCTCTTACTGAGGAATGGACTCCCAAGGGTGGCAATCCAACTCCTTGGTATACCGGGGAGACTGCCGATGTGACGGACCCCGGGGCTCGGTATGATATATCTCGCTTTGCTAAGGTGTTGGAGCTGTGCTGACTCTTCATCAGGCTACACATGGAGATCTGTGACTTTTATGAATACGTGCGGCCTCATCACTATGAGGAGACTGCACGGGAAGGCCTCATACGCCGTGTTCGGGATGCAATACGTCACAGCTCCGTAGAAGGCTCGCACAACGCCGAGGTCAAGAGCTTTGGCTCCTTTGCTGCGGGTCTTTATCTTCCCACTGCAGACATGGACCTCGTTGCGCTGTCGGCTGAGTATCGTCACGCGGGATGCAGGATGCTGTGTCAGAGCAGCACGTCAATGAGAAAGGTGGCCAACCAACTCAAAATGCAAAGGGTTGCTCTCAGCGGCGTGACGGTGATTGCCAAAGCCAAGGTTCCCATCCTCAAGTTCAAAGATAGCGTGACGGGGATTCGTGTCGATGTTTCCTTTGAAAACTCGAGCGGCATCCACGCCAACGAGACGTTCCTAGAGTGGAAGCGGCTCTATCCCACAATGCCCATCCTTGTCGTGCTGATCAAGCAGATGCTCGCTATGCGTGGCCTGAACGAGGTGTTTACCGGTGGCGTAGGCGGCTTCACCGTCACCTGTCTCGTCGTGAGTCTCTTGCAGCTGATGCCGGCAGTGCAGTCGGGGAACATGGACCCTCGTATGCATCTCTCAGACGTGCTGCTGGAGTTTCTCGAGCTCTACGGCGTCAAGTTTGACATTCGCTGCGTCGGCATCCGCTTCGACCCGCCCGGTTATTATAATAAACTTGAGTCTCCTGATCACCCCCCTGGTCAGAACCCGGGGCGGTTGTCCATCATCGACCCAAATAACCGCTTCAACGACATTTCGGGCGGGTCTCGTCGCATCAACGACGTCCTCAACTGCTTCCGTGAAGCCGTCATGACGCTCCGTGACAGGCTCCATAAAATTGCAGTTGGGGAGGCCGATCGGGGTAGTATCCTCGGCTGCATCTTTGGCGGTGACTATTCGTCCTATCAAGCCCAGCGCGATCGCTCATATCGCTTACACCAGGGTAATTACGTTACACCTCATACAGCGCCGCCTTCAATCATTGGCAAGAGAAGATATATTGGTCCCCCTCGCCAGGGTCGTTGATACACCTACACAGCATTTCTTTTTGTTTTTCCAATGATACCCAGGCGAATGCAGAGCGGAGTAACTGGCGTAGGATAGACACATTGGGATGAACCAACAGCTTTATACCCATTAGAAGTTCTTCTAATACCATTTCCATCAATCAAACACAATCTTCGTCCCCTTAAACTCTGTCACGCGCGATGCTTTCTCCTTTGCAGCCTTCTTCGCTTCCCAGCTGGGATGCAACTTGCCCCCATCGTCTCTACTCGCAGCTGGGGGTTTCTTCTCCCTCCTTTCGACTCCATGGCGGTTCTGCTGATTACCATCTTCCTTCCTACCCTTTTCACGCTTCTGCTTCTTCTGTAAATGCTTCGCACTCGAGCCGTATTTCTTCTCCCAAAGCGCCTGCCTTGCGCGCTGGCCTCTTCTGTTCTTTCTGACAGTAGCTTCGGCCGTGGCGGGGACCTCGGAGGCGGAGTCGGAGCCGGAGATGTAGCCTTGTGCTAGAGAAGGAAGGAAGAGGGTTTGAGGATTGACTTTGGTATTGATCGAGGAGGAGGGTGAGAGGGATGGTGCCAGATGCACGCCTCCTCCATCGTCTTCATCTTCACTGCTATCGTCATCGAGCTGGGGAGCGGAGGGTTTGTTCAGGTCTAGAGCTTGGGTGATTTTTGCAAGTTCTCCCTTTACGGGGTTGGACTTGCATAGCCTCGCGTGGACGTTTAGGAGGTGTTTACCCTCTGGTAGCTTAGGTAATGAGTCGTGGGCGCCCTCTGGGATGAGTTTCATCCGCACAAGGCTTTTGATGAGGTGGTGTTTGGCTGAGAGGCTCGCATCGAGGTGCTTTAGGGCGGAGATTTCAGATCTGATTCGCTCCGATTCGGTGGAAGGTGCGTTTTTCAGTCTTCGGCCTAGCTTTTGACGTTCGAAACGCTTTGAAAGTTTGAAGGCTTTGGTGAGATTCCTGGTTGGTTTGTCCAGGTTGGGTGTTTTTGCTACCCTCTTCTTGGCTGGTTGCTTCAGAGAAGACTGGGAAGGGAGAGAAACGTCGCCGTCCTCGGAACTGTTACTCAGGCTTTCGCTGGATCGTTTGCGCTTCATATTCGTCATGCTTTCGTAGAACTATCTTTTCATTCGATAATCTCACTGCGTCTCACTATGGGTGTACCCGTACTAGCGTTGCCGTGTGGATAGCCAATCAGCGTCTAACGAAGTCGAGCAATGACGCACGATACGCTCACACACACTTGCGAACGGCTAACCTGTAACGACAAGGTAAATAATTACACAGAGTGACCAGTAACGGGAGCTGTGTTTGCCTGACAGCTGTTGACAGCCGAGACTCGGGGCTTGGCTTGTCTTGTTTGACGTGTTGAGAGAGCCCCGCATCCGCAAAAAGTGGGACGTGACCCCGCGGAGTCAGCGGACAGCGCAGAACTCTTGCAAACCAATCTCTTGACAATGTCTTGGCAGGCCTACGTCGATACGAGGTAAGTGCTTGGCCTCGTATATGCGATCTACAAACTGACTGGCGGCAAGCCTGGTGGGAACGGGCAACGTGGATAAGGCGGCGATTTTCAGCGCCGACGGTACGGGCGTGTGGGGGGTGACCAAGGGCTTCAACGTCGACCCAAAGGAAATGAGCGAGATTGTCGCGGCATACAAGGACCCCGGAAAGGACGGTGTCAAGCAAGTTCAGAGCACCGGCCTGCACGTCGCCGGCGAGCGCTACATTGTGCTCCGTGCCGACGATCGCAGCATCTACGGGAAGAAGGTGTGTTGGAAACAGTTTGATATAGCTATGGACAACGCTGACGTACCAGGGACGTGAGGGCGTCGTCATTGTCAAGACCATGCAGGCCATTCTTGTTGCGCATTACCCAGAGTCAGTCCAGCCCGGCGCGGCCACCAAGACAGTGGAACAGCTGGGAGACTACCTGATCGACGCCAAGTACTAGGCAAATAGAGTTGTTCTTTTACCAATGTCTGCGATGGTCCCGCTCTCTTCCGTCGTCGCGGCTGTCATAACTGTCGTAACTCGGGCTGCGTCGCCCATAACCGTCTCCTCCTCCCCCTCCGCCTGACTTACCATATCCTCGAGCTGAGCCTGGCCCGCGACTGCGCGGGGAGCTGTAGTCCCGTCGACGCGGCGGTGGGCGGTCGCGGAAGTCTGGGCTCCGGCTGCGATTGTCAAAACTCGGGCTGCGGCGGCCCCTAGCCGCGGGGCTGCGCGAGTAGCCGCGAGGACGGTAAGAGTTGCGGTCATCGTAGCGATCATATCGAGATGGTGTTCGTCCATGTCCCATTCTACCGCGTCCGTGTCCACGTCCGAAAGCATCGCCCATGCCGCGGCCACGTAGACCGGGCCCGAAACTATTGCGCATCCGATGCGGTTCACCGAACCGGTTAGGCGGCGGGCGTTTCGGAGGAGGGCTGCGTGAAAAACGGCGGCGAGGAAGTACAATTGATACGTTGATCTGTGCCCCATCGACCTGCGCCTCATGCATGTGTGCGATGGCGCTCTCGGCTTCTTCAGGCGCAGAATAAAGGACGTATGCTATACCTTTGTTCATCATAAACTGGTTGTTCAAAGGTAGCTCGAGGTCGGTAATCTTTCCATAAGGGCTGAAAATTTCACGTAGGTGCTGCAGAGAAACGTTCTTGGTGAGCTTCTCGATCACAATCTTGTTGCTGAGCGGCGGCGGGCTGTTTTGCGGCGAACGGCTGTAGTGTCTCCCTTCACTGGGGTCGCGATCCCCATTTGTGTGATAGCCGCGAGGCGGCGACCGTCCGCGCGAGTAACTGCGATTGTATGACATGTTTGTGTTCAGGAATAAGTTGTGGCTTGCGACAAACCGTTGGTGAGCGCGGAGACGGCTCGGGACGCCGCGGAACGTTTCGAACCGCTTCGGTTCGGGCCCGACCGGCGCAAGTCGAGATGGCGCCCCCCCCCCCCCCCACTTCATCTGCCGCTCCCCCAATGGCATTGATTCTGTTGTTTACTGCCCTTGCTTTAGCTGAACAACCGTCTGCACAGCCGCCTGTTCGTGCACCGTTGCGTGAGTTGCCATGGGGCCAGTTAAACGTTCTACATACCACTGACACGCATGGATGGCATGCCGGTCACCTTCAGGAACCACAATACGGAGCCGACTGGGGAGATTATGTCTCGTTTGCCCACCACTTGCAGAAGCGTGCAGATGAGGACGGCTCTGATGTGCTATTGGTGGATACTGGAGATCGAGTCGAGGGCAACGGCCTTTACGATGCATCAAGTCCAAAGGGAAAATACACATTTGACATTCTCAAGGAGCAACGGATAGATGTCATGACTCCTGGGAATCATGAACTATACATACAAGCAACCAGTGACCGTGAATACGATGAGATAGTTAAAGACTTCAAAGACGCCTACATATCCTCCAATGTTGATGTCATGAGACTAGACGGTCGAAGGCGCCCCTTGGCTCCGAGATACCGCAAATTCACAACCAAAAACCAGAGGCTTCGGATCATGGCCTTTGGGTTTCTCTTCGACTTCCAAGAAAATAATAATCACACAGTCGTGCAGCCTGTCGAGGAAGTGGTTAAGGAGAAATGGTTCCAGGATGCCGTTCGAGACCGCCATGTTGACCTCTTCCTGGTCGCTGGTCATGTGGCAGTTCGCGATAGTCCAGAGTATGATATCGTTTACAAAGCCATTCGAAAAGTGCAATGGGATACTCCCATTGTCTTCTTCGGTGGCCACACACATATCCGAGACTATCGAATATGGGATAAAAAAGCCCAAGGCATGGAAAGTGGGCGATACATGGAGACACTTGGTTTCCTTTCGATGTCTGGACTGAAATCAAAGCGGGAGCCAACCTATAGACGGCTTTATATTGACAACAACCTCTACTCTTTGCATCATCATTCGCGCACAAACTCTTCGAGCTTCACCACGGATTTGGGCCGAAACGTGAGCAAGAGCATTCACGACGCGCGAGCCAAGCTGAACCTAGACTACACCTATGGTTGCGCACCGCAAAATTACTGGTTGAACCGCGCGCCTTATCCTGCCAATGACAGCCTCCTCACACTGCTCGCGGACAAAATTATTCCTGACCTGTACCGGGATGACAAGCCCACAGTCGTGCTCTTCAATAGCGGTGCAATGCGATTCGATATGTTCAAAGGCCCCGTAACCGTCGACACCATGTGCCTCATCTCACCGTTTCTCAGCGGCATCAAGGTGTTGAAAGATATTCCCTACGCGGTGGCACACCGTGTCTTGGGATTATTGAACAACGAAGGTCCAATACCGCTGCAAGATCTGGCACCCCTTCATCTCCGTCGACGAGATGTGGAGGAGATGATGGTTCCCGCACAGGCGGTGCTGGTCAACTCTGAACATGCCCGCCTGCCGGGCTACACAACTATTGATGATTTGGGATCAGACGGTGATGACGCAATTCATGCACCCATACAATTTTACGACGTGCCAAATTGCATTGGCGCAGAAGTTAATGTGGCCGGCACTGAAAAGGTCTCCATAGCCTACAACGGGTTTATCGAGAAATGGGTCATCATGGCATTACGGGCGCTGGGAACGGAGAGGAGCGGTGGGGATGCTGAGCGGGCGTTTGGGGGAAAGAGCGTGACCGAATTGATGACGGGATGGGTTGGGAGAAATTGGAAATGCTGATCATGACGATCAATGTGTGATATGTAGATTGGTCATTCGATGGTTGGGAACGCCATCTCGCTTGTGCTCGTTTGCTTTAAACTCACCAATGTTTGGCAATCATCAATCGCGCAGCCTATATGCACACTAGATGAATCTATTACGGGACTACTTAGCTGTGATGCATGTCCATCCCTACCGCAAGCCCTGGTTCACGATAGGGGCACATACATAGACGCATGCGCATGCAAATGTCAAAGTCTGCCCTCCCCCGCCAAAAGGCTAGAAGATTAACTGGCATTCCTATTCCGGGCCCGGTTCGCCGGTGCAGTTTTCATTGGACGTACCACGTGGCGCAGGTGACAGGCTGTCAAAACCTTGCAGTTGAGCGGAGCGTTTCAGGCTTGTTTTCGCTCTGCGACTTCTTCACAGGCGCGGCGCGGTCTAGACTGTTCAGCCTGGTGTAGCGTGTTTGAGACGGGAGGCGCCGGACCCGGACGTTGGGACCTGGTTCCTTGCTGGTGGGCCAGCCGTGCCGGGGTTGTTTACCGTAGGTTACCGTGGGTTACCGTGAGTGACGGTACGGGCAGGTTGCCACCCCTCTCCCCCTCGGCCCAAAATACATCGCACACACACGCTCCACACCACCCACCCGCATCGCGTGCATCCGATGTCCGCGTGGCCGCCACCATGAACCGGATCCTGAAGAAAAAGGCGTCACCGGAGCCCTCGTCGGTTCCGAACCGGCCCCTGTCGCCTACCACCCCCGCCCCGCCCCCCAAAAAATCTGCCGCGCGGCGGTGGAAGAAGACGAAGAAAACACCCGAGGCTGCGGCGGCCGAGCCCGTTAATATAGCCGCAATCCTTCCATCCAGCGATGACTTCCGCACCAGTCTACTGCTGCCCAACCTCTCGGCTCGCTTTAGCATGTTACGTCAGCAGGACGACCCAAACTCGATCCTGGGCAAGGCCAACGACGACAGCGTTCTCCCTACCAGTAGCGCTCCCCATCTTGGACACATTTCCGAGGTTTCGTCGCTCACCAGTAGCCCGCGGCCGCCTTTTGCTGACTCTGACCCGTTTGCGATCGAGAGCGGCTACGGCAGCGACGGTGACGTCGCCTCGCACACGAGCGTCATGAGCCGTCCGCGTCCGGGCGAGGCCAATGTAATGTTTGGCGGCCGCCAGAAGGTGTACCGCATCCCCACCAGTGGCTCCAGCTCCAGCACAGGCAAGGGCAAGGCCATGTATGAGGCTGATGTCCATCTCTCGGCCTTTCAGCGCCATCGCAAGGAGCAGCAACAGCAGCAGCAGCAGCAGCAGCAGCGGGATCAGCAGCGGGATCAGCAGGAGCAGCGAGAGCACGTGCAGCAGGTGCCCGTCGAGGATCTCGGCTTCGACTTTGGCCTTGATGACGCCGGCACGACCAGTGACTCCTATTCATTCGAGCAAAAGGCTCCCACCGTCTCTTCGCCGTCCAAGTCGGACGCTCGGTTGTCCACTGCCGCGACGTCTATCACATCGCAGTCTGTAGCTCCTTCTCCGCAGCAAGTATCAACACCGTCGTTTGGAGTTTCGGGCCCTAAGCGGTCTGATACCAAGACTCGCCGGCTGTACGAACAGAGCCTTAATCAGGATCTTCAGGAGCATCAAGCTCAGGCTTTGACACGGCTCAACAGCATCGCACGCTCTTCACCGCCCAATTTTGTTTCGTCGCCGTCAGAGTCAGTATTGCAGTCTTCTCTCTTGGCACCCTCTGCCACGACGTCTCCAGAGCGCGATGGCGACGTCTTTTCGGCCCCATTGCATCATGCTTTGGAGCCCGGCGACCGCGGCAAAGCCACAGCCATGGGAGCTTTCAAGAAGCCAGCCCGGCAATTCGATGAGAACCAGTATCTCGAGCGGCAGGCGCAGATTCGACGGACGCATTCAAAAAGCGCATTGCGTCCAGAGTCTCCTCGGTCAATGTCCTGCTCTATAAATCCTGCCGAGCGGGACCAGTCGGCCGAGGGCAACGTGCAGCGTCCGGTGCCGAAGCGAGCCGATTCGCTGCAGCGTAAGAAGGCACCAAGCACGTGGGCGTATCAAAAGTACAATGCAGGCCGTCAGCGGCAATTGCAGACGCCACTGGAAAATGCGCCAGAAGCTATTGAAGAGGATGCAACAAGCGATGCTGAGCCGCAGTCGGCTTCGACGTTTGAACCGCCCAACGAAGAGGCACGCTTTCAAAACTGCCCCCTTCCACCATTGCCTGAGGACCCTGTCGGTGTAGCAAAGGGCTTTCCGGAAGGTCCGCAACCAGTCGTGTCCGAAGAAGAGCCTCCAAAGCCCCCAGCAGTTGATTCTCCCACGTTGGGCCCTACGCTTGGGTCTACCACTGCTGCTCCTTTGCGTGGTTTGATTCACCATTTGCGGCAACAAAGTGCGGCGTCATCCATTTGGCCCGGGGATGATGACTCTGTGGCTGGCAGCCGTCCCAGGTCGCATCTTTCACTCGCTCCCACACATCCTTGGGATGCTGTGACGGGCCGCAATCCTTCAATCGAGTCTTTGCCCGTCACTG
Organism: Piedraia hortae CBS 480.64; assembly: GCA_010093745.1. Taxonomy (NCBI): domain Eukaryota; kingdom Fungi; phylum Ascomycota; class Dothideomycetes; order Capnodiales; family Piedraiaceae; genus Piedraia; species Piedraia hortae. The sequence goes on from MU006037.1 coordinate 42,195, forward strand.
ATCCTTGGGAAGCTCCTCTACCCGTTGCTTCAGTGGTAGATCAACCATCTGTCAGCCGCCCTCCATCAGCCAGCTTCTTCTCAAGCGTTCATCCTGTGAACCGTCCAAGTGCTGAGCAGATGCGGCCATCGACCAGTCGTAAACAGTCCACGTCACTTGAAACCCCCATCTCACAGTCTGGCGACAGCTTCGGACGCTCTTCTGTGTCTCGGCCAAACTCTGGCCCATGGGCCGCGGAGGGTGTTGAGGTGACGATGCCAAACCACCCGTCTGATGATGGCCACAATCTGCACGCCCGAGATCTTAGCACGGCGACCCAGCTGGAGCGGGAGGCGTTTGCCAATGAACTAGCTGCTCGCCGCGCTGCCATTCAGGAGAATATCAAAAGCATTGTAGAGTCCCGAGGCGCAAGCCCAGTGCCAAGCACCAGTGGCGCCCGCAAGGCGCTGGGCATCTTAAAGTCAAAGTCGAGCAGGGAGTCGTTAGATGTGAGGCGAGACCCCTCGTCCAAAACGACCAGGAAGCTCGGCTTTGGGTCGAATGCGAGCAGCACGACGCTGAACTCGCAGTATGAAAGGGCTGGAAAGAGCTTCGAAGGAAGCAGATCGCGCGACAACTCCATCACCCGCATTCCTCCCTTGCCTGGGATGGATCCATTCCAGTCACGCGGTCGGGGCAACAGCGATACGAGCCGCTTCAATGTGACATCTCGTCTTCAAACTCGGGAACGCAGTCGGTCCAACTCGCTTGCTGGGCGCTCACATAGTCGGCCGCGGCAAGACAATGCTCCCGAAATGCCACTTGATGCGCAACGTCCTCGCTCAAGAAGCACCACGACCAAAGACCAGTCGTTGCACCTCCAGACGTCACGTTTTGCTGCTGTCCCGACCAGCAACCCGATAGGTCCAATTCGTCCGTCCCCTGCCACGGCGCCTTGGCTTCAGATGCCTACGCCCCCAATGTCGGCATCGAACTCTCCATCGACCTCTTTCCCCTTGGAGAAGGCCACCGTTACTCAGCCGCGTTCCACGACCTTACCCAAGAAGGCAATCTCAAAGTCCGACATCTCGGAACCTTTATTGATTTCGTCGACGTCAAACATCGACCTGGTTGATCTTCCCGAGGGAGCTTCGCTAAAGAATGGCATGGAAGCACAAACACCTTTCTCTAAGCGTAAGTCAACGCGAAAGTTCTTCGGTCGTACCCGCACAACCCCCAGCGAGGACGCCCAGAACTATGGGCTAGGAACTCGTTCGCAGGCGGACACGTTCAAGAGCCCACCGCCGGTGTGGACAAACAGCCCACCTACGCCGGAGCCTGAGTTTGAGTTGGCACGGCACCGGGCTACCATGGTGCATCCTGCACACGCCGAATCTGCTCCAGGTTCACCTGAACGATTGCAACATGCTTTCCCAACCACTCATCCAGGCCTCGTTGAAGGGGGTATGTTTTGACGCTTTCTACTACATGCTTAGTTGGGTTATGGCATTACGATATGAAATGTTTTAATGAGTCTGTATACTCCAGTGTAGTATGTACTCTAAGCCTTTGTATGAATGTCTGAGGCCTTGGTAATTGTTGCCTGTCCGATTCCGTCTGATCTGATGTCGCGTTCCTCGGCTGTTAGCGCTAACCTAGATTGGCTAGCGTTGGTGCTGCCAAGCCTTTCGCACCCGCTCAATTTCCTGGCACAACTGCCGCTACAACACCAGCTCTCCATCATGTCTTCCAAGACTCAACAGCGTGCTGTTGCCAAGACGTACGTCTTATGCCGCTGCCGGAGCTGAGATTGCGCATAGTCGGTCTGCTCCAGGGCACCGCCTCGGTCTCGGTCCTGCACGCTGTCAACTTTGGCTCGTCAGAATGCGAGGTCGTTGTAACCATAACCCCAGCGGAGAATGCATGAGTGCCAGACCACTGTGCCGCAGTTCTTCGCTCCGGCAGCAACATTTTCCCTGTTGCTGCCACTGACGCCTTTGTAGGACCGTTCCAACCAAGGACGACATTCTTGTGCCGGAGACTCTTCTTAAGAAGCGCAAGAGCCAGGAGCGGGAGCGCGCTGAGAAGGCTGAACAGCGTGAAAAGAAGAAGAAGGTTGGTGCTTCCATCCTACGCTGTCATGATTACAACACATACATCGACTAGCTGAGGCGATGATGTCGTTTTGTTAACCATCTTTCGGGAATGAACACTATCAATACCAAAGCGATCTGTGATGTGGGAGCATCCGCTAACTTGGAACAGGAGAATAAGGAGAAGCGTGCGCAAATCTTCAAGCGTGCCGAGTCGTACGTCAAGGAATACCGCGACGCCGAACGCGAGAAGATCCGCCTTGCACGTGTTGCCAAGGCTGAGGGGAGCTACTACGTCCCGGATGAACCCAAGCTCGTCTTCGTCGTGCGCATCAAGGGTATCAACAAGATTGACCCCAAAAAGCGCAAGACCCTCAAGCTCCTACGTCTATTGCAGATCAACAATGGAGTGTTTGTGCGCATGAACAAGGCCATGTCTGAGATGCTTAAGATTGTGGAGCCATTTGTCGCCTACGGTTATCCCAACCTCAAGTCTGTCCGCGAGCTCATCTATAAACGCGGATACGCCAAGACGGCCGAGCACCAGCGCATCCCACTTACTGACAACGCCATTATCGAGGAGCATCTTGGCAAGTTAGGCATTGTGTGCATGGAGGACCTCATTCATGAGATCTTCACCGTCGGGCCAAACTTCAAGCAAGCGTCGAACTTCCTGTGGCCGTTCAAGTTGAGCAACCCCACGGGTGGTTTCCGTCCTCGCAAGTTCAAGCACTTTGTTGAGGGTGGTGATCTGGGCAATCGCGAGGAGCACATCAATGCTCTGATTAGGCAGATGAACTAGAATCGTATCGGCTGTCTCAGCCGTCTGTCCCAAATCTCATGTCAGACGACATCATCGGGTGCTCATGTGATATGAAATTTCATCACTTGAGACCGTGCACATGATTTATGTAGAATTATGCGTGCATTGGGAAAAGTCTTGCCCTAATCATACATAGCCACCTATCTGGTGCTCAAGGCTACTCCCAAGGATTCCACCATGAGGTGGGTCCCTCACAGCCTTCAATTCTGTTGCATGCTCGATTTCGTGAAGGGCCACTTGATAGGTAGAAATTCGGCTTGACCGAAAGGTGCCACAATGGATAAAGTGTGTGCCAATGACTACGGCGAATCGCCGTAGTCATTGGCACACCCCTTCCTACAAGCAGGCGCATTTTCCGTCTGCCAAGCCAAACTACGGGAGCGATTCCGAGACATACCTGGCGACCGACTTGCCCATTTTTGAGCCCAGTGCAATCGCAACCTGACTGGCTCGTGGGAATTTGATGAAATTTAGCAGAGAATTTCGGGCTTAAAACGGCCTTTCTTCAGACTGACCATTGGACTTCTCAGGCAAAGGATTTCACATCATAGGGGAGATGTTTCCTCGCACGCGAGGCAGGTGCGGGGGGGGACGCGGCACACACCACACAGGCTACTCGCGACCAGCGCTGGAGAGGTTTGACATCCAATTCCGGTCAGATTAGGGTTATGCAGTTTGGCTGCAGGGTCCAAGGGTTGGACCCGGCAGCCGCGAAATACCCAAAATCCGATTTCTGATGGAACTCCCCTATGCCTGCTTCTTGCCTCAGTGTAAGAGTATCCGCGGCTATGTACCCGGCGAATATCACCCGTGCGTCTCGGGGAGATCCTACATAATAGCCGTTACAGGATCTTGCACAAGCTAGGTTATGGATGGAACGCAAGCATCTGGGCAGCGAGAGATAAACAGAAAGGCACCGCAGTCTTATCTTTTGGATCCAGTAAGCTTATTGGTTTGCAAAGAGCAAAGATATGTAGTGATCAAGACCTGCAGAGCTAATGCTCGGCCGAACCGCGAGGCAGACATCCTGAAGACTAGCAGCAAGTCGGATTAACCATCCTGGCATGGCCTACATGCCCATCCTGCTTGATGAGTTCGAGTTTGTACGGCCAAATGGAACACATAATTGCCTCGTAACGGATGTTCAAGGCGCTTCTTGTACCCCCGCAATATCTTCTGGAACGTACACGACATCAACAACCTTGCAGAAGAGGAATTCCTGCGGCTCTTTGGCTCCGCGTCGATCGCATACATGTGGAGCATGGTCAAGCTCCCTCTGACAGAAAACGCACCTCCATACCTCGCGGTGCGTGACTATTTTCCCGAGGAAATCCTGAATGTGGACAGCATCATTCTCATGGGTTTCGGGCATGCGTTCTATCGGGGGGTTCCGCCGAACAAGTTCACAATTCCGATTAATTACTGTGCCCAGAGGTTATCTTCCACGACAAATGCAATTTCTTTACCCATCCAATTAAGTTCCATCTGAACTGCCGTCATCTCTACGAGTGAGGAGCAGAACGCGGCGGGAAGGGGCTATAAATCGTTCCCTTGTGGATTCACGAATGGTTGACAAGCGGAGCCATTAGGCCAATAAGAATCTGTGTACAATATTAACGGGAATGAACGTAAATCACAGGCATAACAGTAGTCGACCGATTAACACGGGAACATTGGTAGATTTTCAAGCTAACGATACACGAAGAAAACCACGGAGAATACCTACTGAAAGCCACTATGATGATGAGTTGTACTAAAGCCGCAGTTTCATAACCACGTGATGAAAACCCGAAAGCTGCTTCCACCAGCGAATGTACCTACTGCATCTTGTCAAAATCATCGCCAAACAGCCTGTCTACGTAGACAAGCTGGCATAGGAACATGGAATGTGAGATTGCAGCCTCGACGAATTCCAGCTGTGCAGTTGTGGACCTCGGCAATGCACTCAGCAGGCCTTGTTTTGAAATGTTTCCTCACAGTCTAGCTACATACGTATGGGCAGGTGTTGAAATGCCAACGAAGCCGCTTCCTTTGGAGGAAAAGGATTAAGCTAGAATGATAGGCCAAAGACTTGCTCTTAGCTCCTATCAAAGCACATCAGGGCCGATACAAGGAGTTGGAAGGAGTTACGGTGCTCAGAGGAAAAGATTCAATAAGTCCCAACGAGGACAATCCAGACTCCTATCTACTGGGAAGCTGGGATACTATAAACCAATCCAGAATCGCCGTTCATTCGTGCGTGGTAGCGATCGTAGCTATGAATAACTAGCAGGGCGCGTTGGTGTATTGTTGTGAATATGCGGTATATTACGCGCATTATTAGTAACCGTCGCTCGGCTCTCGACTTCACG
>MU006038.1:0-46876 GCA_010093745.1 Piedraia hortae CBS 480.64
CCGCGCACCGTGGAGTGCTGAATCGAATCAGCAAGGGGGAGTGTTGTGAATATGCGGTATATTACGCGCATTATTAGTAACCGTCGCTCGGCTCTCGACTTCACGCGTCAACTAGTTTTCCGTAGAGATTTGTATGCAGGTACACATCTGCTCACAATTATAATAAGAACCCGTAGAAGATGTAAGTTTGTGTTGCAGTGCACCAATACAGGTGAAGGTGATGATGATGCTGCTGCTGCTAACTGCGCTCCTGCTGTGTGACACCACTCGCGTGGCGGACGCGGAGATTTTATGTTGGTGGCTTGCATGAATTTGCGGCATTTCGCTTTTTTGATTTTAGACTTGTGCATGGAGGAGGCGCTGCTGCAAAGAATTATGTTGTTTTCCTGCCATAACCCGTTGCACTGTATAATCCGGAAAGAGATACTGTGAAGGATATCTTGCGTTATGGATGTGTTGTTGGGTAATGACGTGCAGAGGGATTCATTCCGAAAGTGTGGAATTTGGAAAAGATGAGATTGGGAGGGATGGCTTATGGCGCATTAGGATCGGCGAATGGATGCATTCAGAAATCCCGGTTCAGGTAAAGCAATGGCTATGTCAATTTATTATGGTCAGGGTGTAGCGACGAAGCAATCTCTTTGGCTGTACCTTTTTGCCAGAGGTCGTTGGGACAAATGGTAGGCGTGAAATGATGGTTGATCTTCGATAGCCTCTCTATTCGTGGGTTCTAAGCGAATGAGCAAAGCATGCCTCAAAGTATTTAATATGAACAGGCATTTTCGAGTCTAATTCCCCAAGGCAATGACAGCCAAAGGAATTTGCACATGATTGGGATTATCACTGCCGACCTGCGGGATACATCCAAAAAGGAATGATGTCGTTAGCTTGACATGATAGCCTACAACGACCGATAGCAGACAATTGTCATAGGGGCCAAGTCGGCCCTGATCAATGCTTTTTTGGTGTGGCTCAAAGCCAGAGCCAACGTCATATCGGAGTGACGGGGCAAGAAAAAAAATTGCACAAGTATGTGGCTGTTCCAACGAGAGCGCCTAACACCGCCAGCATACCCAGCCGTTGATGGAGGGCGCTTGGCTGGTCATTGTCATGAGCTTGATGCGAGCAGAATCGTACTGGTCCCGCAGCTTCGGAAGCTTTGTTAGTTGTGTGTGGCTCAGCTGCAGTTATACCGACCTATCACAAACGTCGGTCAACGATCCCAAGTAATGTAATCTTTCAACGTCGGACAACGTCCAAATTTGGTCGTTGCCGTCAACTCGGAAGCTTGACGATAGGAATGGACGCAGTGAACCATAATCTAGTCTAGCGTAAAGGGAAAGAAGGCCTAGCATACGGCTTCGTGCACAAGAGGACGACCAAGCAACCGTCGACAAACTCTGGCTTCAAGGAAGCGGCCTCGTCTAACAGAGTTACGTGGGGTTGAGATCATGGGGCTACGCTCGCCTAACGGTGCAGACTCATAATGAACGTAGCAGCAGCAGTCATCGACCAAGAGGTCGTCAACGGCAGGTTCCATGTCCAAAGTGGAGAGTGCATCATGTTGATGTGCGCGAGATGACATTGGGTGTGGCTTGACGGGTGTAAATCCCTCGCGGCCCCTGAAAGGTGACCAAAACAGCGCGAGCCGTTTTGACAGATATTCATTTATTTCACTTTGGCTATGAAAGAATAGGCTTAGCGTCGGCGGTCGGCGCGCCAAACTACCGATATTCCGGGGTTCCGGGGCGAACTTGCGCCGCGCCACACGACCCTGAGATGAGAGATGGCACGGAGATGACGACAGCGAAGAAGCGAGCAGGGGCGTGCGCCAGCGGTGAGCAGTTGCAGTCGCGTGTGAACTGCGCGGCGAGCTTCCGTAGACCCCTTAGGTCAGCTCCGCTAGAGTGGTACAGCACATTGCGACGGTTCCCGCTGACTGCCGTGCAACGTTTCGTCGAGACAGCGGAAGGCTGCGCCGGCTGCGCCGGGTCAACGGAAGCGGTGTATCAAGGCCCCAGGGATGATAACCGCCGTGTCGGCTTGACCGCTCGCTTGGGTCACGTGGCTGAGATCATCATGCCTCGGCGAGCCCGTTGTCTTGACGTTTATGCGGACGTTTCATCAAACGATACGACAAGGATGGCCACGAGCAGCAGATCACAGCAGCGCATCAGTTCGCCGGCTGTCAATTATGGGTGCACAGCACATTGGCACATTACAGCAGGTGAACAGAGACCACACTCTTGTCCCGAAAACCATTGCCACAATCAATCTCAACGGCGACCGTTGGCTGACAGTCCCAGAACGTTTTAGCGAGGTTTAATTTATTGGTTCAGGATGAAGGAGAAAAATCAGGGGTCAAAAATCAAATACCGTGGGCAGATGCGCTAGGCACGCGAGGAAGACCCAAGGGATCGGAGCAGATCTAACGGGGCCCCGTCCTCGCCTAACGCTACCCGTTTCGGGCCTAGCGCTGCAGCCGATCGATCTGCAGTGGCTTGTTCGGGTCAGCCACAGCGACGTGACAGAGGTGACGCTGGCTGCCAGACAGATCCATGTTTGCAACGGGTGAAATGGTGTGGGGGGCAGCAGAGATGGGGAGGGGCATGTTCCATGGCAGGTGTCGGTGAGTGCTGGGCAGGCGGCCAGGGTTCTGCTAACCGATGGGGGGTGTGTGGAAGACCATCTGAATGCCCCAATTGGTCAACGCATACATGCCTTATGGTATTTGCAATTCACCCCTGCCAAAAGTGGCGAAGCGGTGCCAGCCACAACCCTGTTGCGGCGCCTCAATGCCGATGGCCACGCTTCGTGCCAGTCCCAAGGGACAACGGCGGGTGATCGGTGCATCACCCAAGCTTCTGCTGAACGTCACGTCCTTCTAGCCCTGGCCCACCCGGGGGTTGTTAATAAGCATTCCGCAAAACAGGCTTGCTACCGGCTTTCCGGGGCAGGGCAGCGTTAGACACAGCGGTAGGCAGCGCAGGCACCGCTCCGACTTGACGTCTCCCCGGCGCCGACATCCCCCGGTGACAGCGCCATGATGGCATTCGCCACGATTGCCGCCACAGTTGCACGCCTCCGTCCTGACCCTTCATCCACCCCGGGCGACGCTTAAGTTTGGGCCATGGTCGTGAACGGCGCACTAAGCTCCGAGCCCGCCTCGGTGCTCGATACCGGTACACGTGCCCAACGTCTCTGTAAATATATCCTCTGCGCCCGCGCCACCTACCTCCTGCTTCAAAAGGTACTTGGTCTCTTTCCTTCCCTAAGTCTCCTTGCATTCTTACCACACACTCGCTCAACCTCTGTCCACCATGCCCCAACACAAGAGAGGTCCCTGGTCGCAGGGTGAGGATCAGTACCTACTGCATCTTGTGAACCAGTTTGGAGCCCACAACTGGGTGCGCATCTCGGCGACGATGCAAACGAGGTCGCCCAAACAGTGTCGAGAGCGTTTTCATCAGAGTCTCAAGCCAAACCTCAACCACGACCCCATTACGCCCGAAGAGGGTATGTTGATTGAGCAAATGGTTGCTGAGATGGGGAAACGCTGGGCCGAGATTGCCCGCCGGTTGCGAGGTCGCAGCGACAATGCCGTCAAGAACTGGTGGAACGGCAGCATGAATCGTCGGCAGCGTGGTCAGCACAATCAGGCTCGGCGGTCAGACCCCAGACCGGTCCCGCAACAGCCTCTCCCCACCTATCAGCCTCCGCCCTTGTGCTATGGGCAAGCAATGTACCAGCAGCCCCCCTATCCGCAGCCATCTAGCCTGCCATCCAACGCCCCGCCGTACCCGCAACGGCACTCTGGTCTCATCGATACCCCTTTGCCCTCGCCTTCTGCGTTTTCTCAGTTTTCGGCCGATGGCGCACCGTCTCTGACATCTGACAATTCGTCAGCTTCGGGACGTTCTCCAAACAACGGTCACGTTTCCATTGAACTTCCGCCTCTGGGCAGCGACCGTCGGCAGTCTGGCAACAATGCTCGTTGTGCCCCTTACCCAATGGAAGACTATTCGGCCAAAGCAGATCCCAATTCGCTTCTTCACAGCTCATATTTGGGTCCTTCTTACCTCTCGAGGCCGATGCGGCCCCAGCAGCAGCCTCTCCCCCCGGCACCGCTGCTGCGCAGCAACGCCGGGCCCTCTCCGCCTCAGCTACCCAGCATCTCTAGCTTTCACATTGATCCCGCTCTGTCAGGTCGGGGAAGCATTCCTACATCTATGCCGTCTTCGGGCCCAGACTCTCCCAAAAACAAGATGAGTCTTTCAAACCTGACGCACTAGCCGTCATACAATAGAAACAATGTACAGTGATTTACTGCGTTCAAGCGTGGGGGGATTGGGCAAAGGGGTCAGGAGTCGGTAAGACGGAGATGTTATTATTGGTATGAGTTACGTGCTAGTCAGCGACAAAACTCGTTCACGATCACCTTTGTCTCCATCTGATTGCCATGTTCCATGATTACCTTCAGAGTAGTCAAGTCAGTCGAGAAGTGACGTCCACGTCCACCCCACAAATCCAAATCTTTGGAAAGGCATGTACCCCTTGGGGCCGTTTTGAGGCGTGCTTGCATGCGCCCATGGCCCGTTTCCCCTTAGACCCCCAGCCCCATCGACTCCCAATTCCAAATGTGTTGCATGCTCCACTGACCCAAAGGGGCATGGCGTCCCTTTGCTTATGTCACCTCTTGCATAGGTGGAGATCCGCTTACGTTATGGACTGCATTAGTGGCTGATTGAAGTTGGCGTCCAATCGGTGGCCAATGGCTTGCGCGTCCTTTACTTGTTGGGGCTTACCTCTTTGTGGAGAAACGGCCGACACCAAGCAACAATCCTCGAGTGTGTCAGTATCATTCCTCTCGTATTTTTCTTTACGGATCGTGATCTCGCCTAAGCTAATCCTCGAGCCGTGTAATCATCAACAGAAAGAGAAAAAAAAACATGCGACCAGGCTGACCCCGGCCTGTTTCTGATCTCTTGCCCGTTTCTACGGCCGATGAGGAGTTTCTTGCCACCCGGCACAGATCTACAATTGTCCGATGATCGTATGCTAGAAGCTGGGGAAAAAAGCCAGGATCGCTTGTGCGTTCCGCCAGATCTGCCACCATCTGTGATGATCGTAACCTCCACATTCTTCTTCCTTCGGGCGAGCTTGCTCCCAAGGAACAGGCACATCTTGTGAATCCCCATGTGGATACATGCCATGTGGCCTCGGGTCGTACGGATGGTGTTTTTCCCGAAACTGGGAAACAGCGGTTTTTTGCCATTGCACTTGGGTTGTTACTATTTACGGATACGCTGTGTTTTGTGTTCTGTTCTGGTAGGACCAGAGCGTTGGTAACGGCTATTTGTCCAAGGGATATATACACTACATAGTAGTGACTATTGTACTCCTCGATAGTTACTCAGGTCACGTATTGTTTGTTCTTTAGGCTCAACAAAGTAAGGCTCTACCTCAGGCTTTATGGCATCTGAATCATGCCCGCGTACACGCTTACGGGGCCTTGGATGCGTGGTATCTGCGTACGGATGGTCCAGGGAGCGAGAGTGAGAACATTGTAGAAGGTACTAGAATGCACGTGCAGTCAATTGCTGGAGAGAATATCACCTCCAACTTCCATGGCTAATATGCGATTGGGGACCCCAAAGGACTTTATAGTGGTCGGAGACTCACACACGGGGGCTTGGCGACCGCTCTAGAGCTCAATAGAGTCAATTCTGGTGAGAAGCTGAGCAGAGTCATGTTAATGACCTGCCATTCATGTCCACGGGCTTGGCAACCGATCTATCATAAGTCTGAGCAAAGTTATACCTGTAAAGCAATTGTCATGCTGACTTTCCAGCGCCTAAGTGTCAGCGAGTTGAGCCACCGCTCTGGGGCTGAGTAGAGTTATAGTTACTATTTAGCTTCACCAACGGCACGTCAGAAGAATTTGTCTTTGTCCCAAACATATTGTCACAAGTTGAGTTGGCAGCTCCGTTACATATGCCATATTCAACGTTATAGCTGTGATACTCCTCGTGGGAATAACCCTAGCAAACTGGCACTCACATGGTCATAGACTTCACACCAACGATGGGAAGTTAACATGACATCTCCATCCACCTAACCTCAATGGTTTGGAGTGGTGGGTTAATCTTCCACTCAGTGGACACCAATCTATATCAGACTCACCTCAACAAACCTGCTCATCCACTACACGTCCAAAAATCAGCACCCGCATCCCAACCAACTAAAGACTCACCTCCTCTTCAACACAGCCCGCTCAGCATCAGATAGTTAAACCTCCGGATAAACATCCCTACACCCATCAGCACCCACCCCCCATCACGAATCTCTAAACTCACGTCCTCCTACACAACGGCAACCCCCTCCTCGTCTCCCTCACAACCCCCAAATCTACCTCTACAACCTCAACCCCGACCCCCTCCCCCTTAACCTCCGCAACAACCTCCCCACACGGATCCACCACCATCCCATGCCCATAACTCTCCCTAGTCTCACTATGCCACCCCCTCTGCGCCGCCGCAACAACATAACACTGGCACTCAATCGCCCTCGCCCTCAATAAAACCTCCCAATGCCTCCTCCCCGTCTGCACCGTAAACGCCGACGGATAAAGCAGCACTTCCGCCCCCATCCTCCTCAACGCGAGCGAAACCTGCGGAAACCTTAGATCAAAACAAATCATCGGTCCGATTTTTCCAATCGGGGAGGAGAATGGTTCGGGGAGGGTGGCTCCGGGTTCGGTGGTAGTGCTTTCGCTTAGGACTGCTCCGCCGGTGCTGCTGAGGTCGAGGTCGAAGAGGTGGAGCTTTTGGTAGCGGTTGGTTATGACTCCTTCGGGGGAGATCCAGATTAGGGTATTTGAGACTTTTTGGGGGGTTGGGGAGGGTTCGTGGATCCCGACAGAAAGGGAGAGGGAGTGGATTTTTGCTTCGGTCACTAGGCCTTGGACGAAGGGGGATTTTGAGACGGGGAAGGTGAGGGAGAGGGTTTCATGGGGGGAAGACGCGATGAAGTCGCTTGCTTCGGGGAGGAAGAGGACCTGGGTTTTGTTGGGGGTGTAATTTTTTTTGGGAGGGAGGGGGAAGGGATGGAATACCTTTGCGCCATGGGAGATGGCTTTTTGGATTGCGAGTTTACATTGGGCGAGGTTGTGGAGCATGTTGGCTGTGGATGTGATTTGGGCGATTGCCTATATCTTGTTAGGTTTGGTTGGGGGGCTAGGGGGACGGACGATGAGGGACATGTTGATTGACTTGGGTAGATGATACGAGCGAGGGTTGACCACTTGAGAGAGTTGATGGGTGCGGGGCACTTCCAACATGTCACTCCAACCACCACCCTACACTACTTTTCCGCCTTTCTACACGTTACAGTCGAATTTACAAACCCGTGCGAGACAATTAGAGTTGTGGACGTCATGGATCTTGATGTATTGCGCCCATCACAGGGTTTACAAGCTGTCGCTTGCGTCGCCTCCGTCGGAGTTGTTTGGAAATTCGAAGATTAAGAGGGGGTTGAAACCTTCGGACTGCGTTACTGTACTAGAGCACATGGCGAAGGTTGAGGGCAGGGTTGAGTGGCTTGATAAGACCAAGAGGTTTTGTTATGTGCATTGGAAGCTGCCCGATGAGTGGGCGGATGTAATTCTAAAGTGGATTGAGGACACGGGACAGAAGGGCTCGGTGTTGACAGTTTATGAGCTGAGAGAAAGCGATGCGGTGAGAAATATGGAGTGGAGGGATATGGATGAGGATTTGTTGAAGAAGGTTCTCGGTGTATTGGTCAAGAAGGGGAAAGCGCAGATTTTTGGGCAGCAGGATGGGTTGGGGGTGAAGTTTTTTTGATGGGGGGTGTTGTGTGTGTGCGTGCCAAGCCTCACCCATAGCTCAGAACTATGCGGTCGAGTGAGTTCATGTTATGCGGTATGGTTACTGTAATTGATTAGCTATAAACTGAATGTGCATGGGTATACTACGCTATAGAACTATTCAACTGACTTTCATATTCGTGTCCCAATCGTCGCCTCCTCTTTCCCTCCCAGACCGCTCGAATAGTCCTTCTCGTCTGATCACGCCCCTCATTAAAATTGACCTGGGCCAGCCGAGTCACTTTCTCAATCTGCTCTGGTGTATATACGAAATTCCATGTCGACATGTAATCATCATGCATTGGGTCTACGCCCTCGACGGTCGCGTTCTTCAAAAATGGAAAGTAAACCAAAGTGATTCCGGCGTTGGGCGATGATAGGCAGCGTTCGCCCAACTCCCACGTTGCATCGTCCATCTTTTGCGCCTTACCCCGTTCCTCCTTTGTTCCAACCCACACCGTGCAGCTACCGAGATCGGCAGAGCTATTGTCTTCAGACGCGTTGATATGTTCTTCCTGGGCTTTGGCTTGTGCATCCTCGAGCTCTTGTCTAGTCTCTTCCTTTGACTTGGATTTTGACGGCCATCCGGCTCCCATGGGCCATCCCTTGATATTACGCTGACGGACGTAACCGTCTACAACACCAATCCAGTTATCCTCCCTTACATCAGCCGACGCATCAAAAGCGATGATAACATCGACCTGCCGCCCGGGACGCAAAAGCGGATAGATTGGCAGGTTATTGGCCATGCCGGCGTCCATTAGCTGTAGATGCGTTGACTCGAGCAAGCCTTGTGAACAAGCGGCTGGCAAACGCCCTTTTAGACCCAATGCATAGTTTGGAATCACGGCGGGATCAATCGGATGGACCTTGGACATCTCATCCTCCCGGTCAGTCAACAAGGCGTCTAACCGTCCAAGACCGCTGATTGTAAGCAACGGTCTTACTTCACGATAGTAATGGGATAGAGTTGCGCAAAACGCACTTCCCCACATGCCCATCATCATCGGCACTCGCAGTTGAGGCAAGACGTAACCTTCATGAGGCCATACAGTATGGCCAGCGGACCATTTACGACCAAGGGCCCAGGTGGGAATCCCGGCTTCGAGCTCCTCGCTAAAGAACTCGTAGGGAGTCCACTCGAACCATTGAAAATAGTCGCGCCCGTCTTTCTCCTCGGGAATCTCATGACGCACGGCAGTGTATATGGGCAACGGATGGTTCCCCTTGTCAGTGTGAATGCGCTGGTTGGACAGCTTCAGATCACCATCATTAACCCTGATGTTGTCGTGGGGAACAAGAAGGCGTGCGGCCAGCGTTAGACCGTACAAATCCACCAGACCAAAGTCTGCGTCGGGCACTCCTTTGAGCTTTTCCAGGAATCCTTTGAGGAGGTATTTGTTGGTGGGTGATTGGCTGAGGAGGTCAAGCAAAGGCGGCGGATATGCGATATGCTGACCCAGCCGATCTTTGAGGTGCTTGATGATATGTGCATAGTTTTGCTGGCCTATGGATGTGAAATAGAGTGTTTGCAGCCAGCAGCTGCCACTGACGCCTGCCGTATATGTGACACAGTCAAAAAGGCCGTCTTCAGCCGCAGCAAGACATGAACCTGCGCCAGATACGAGAGCGCGAATGCCACCACCGGACCCGCACATGGCAATAACGGGCACATCGTCAGGATGCACATCAGACTCTGGAACACCAAGATATTTTGCCAAAGCTTTTACAGTGTGTTGGCGACGATTGGAGAGGAAATCTTTTTCTTCATCGCAAAGGTCTGTGGATAATCGCACTTGGGCTTCCCAAGATATCTCAGGATTCACTGCTGGATCACGCGCTTCTTCCCAGATTTCAGAGCTCAAGCTCCATGGTGCCATGGATAGTTCATCTTCAATCTTTGCTTTCCAGTCTGGTAGATAGCGAACCCATTTGGGGATTAATGCATCCGTTACCTTTTCACGCACACTTGCAAAGTCAAGACCGGGTCCTTTTGACTCAGTCTCTGGCGCTTGGGGTGGCGGAGCTTGGGTGCTGACCAGTCTTTGTTCCCTTCCATTTGAGAAGCTTGGGGTGAATCTGGACGTCCAGTTATCGGGTGTTTCTTTACTATCGGCTAAGACGGGATTCTTCTGTGCGGCATAGACGGCAATTCCACAGGCCGCCGAACCACCAATGCCGATTTTTAAAAGCTTGTCGCGCCGCAATGCGCTTTGCATCCGTCTCAACGCGCGAATCATGGCGTCTGTCCCAAGGCGCGTCCGGCGCCTGTCATCAGAACCCCACACCGTGGTAAGGTCCGGGCCGCGCCGCTCCACGCGAGAGTGGGTCCGGGAACGCCCGCCGCGACCTCACATCACGACGATGTGATAGGAGTTTCTCAGAGCCGCAGAGATGGTGGCCCCAAAGGCCTATGCCGAGGAGGCAGCAGAGGTGGAGGTTCTATCTGCTAATCTCGACAAGCTGAAATCGCTCACCAAGAGAATCGGTAGCTCGTTGCATCGGCTGGAAGCGTCGGGCCAAGTGATGCACGAGGCCATGGATCCCGTCTATGGCAATACACAGCGGTTGCAGACGATGAACAAAAACGTAGATAACATAATGGCTGCGATCGATCGGGTCCAGCAGCCGCTGGATATCCGTAATCGGGAAGATCAGATCATCCGGGCTGGGCCGGAACAGGTGGGATTGCAAGAGTACATGGCCAGTATAGACAGGACCAGCCAAGCATTGAGTCGTTTACAGGCTACAAATATGCGCAGTAATCAGACGGCCATTTCAGAACTGTCCGAGTTGTTGTCCACCGGCACGGGGAAGTTGGATGTTGTCTTTCGAGATCTGGTCCGTCAAGAATCACACCCTCTTGAACCGCTGAGACAGATTATGAGCGGTAGTGAATTCCCTCGTATAAACCCCAACAAGGCCAGTCAGCTCAGAGCCATTGACCAGCATACACACCGTTCGGCGCAGGTGCAGCCTGGGGAGCTGTCATCCTGTGCCCGCACGTATGCGCGCGAACGAGGGCACTTTATTCAACTTTCACTACAGAATCTGGCTGCCGCTGCCATTCAAACCGCTCGCAAAATGAATGCAGACGCCGTGTACGCTCCGGGCAGTAATGGCATCACATCTTATGTTGCCGGTCTCAAGGGCATGTATGCAGCTGAATACGATAGCGTGTGTGCCATCTTTCAGCGGGATGAGTGGTTGCCCATCCTCCAGGCCGCTTGCCAACCCTCGCTGTCTGCCTTTGCCATGACTTTGAAAGAGCTCGATGTGCACATCCGCTCGCATCTGCTGACCGACTGCTTTCTGGCATATGAGATCAACGATGTGGCATCAAATGCAGCTCTGCAACTCGAAGCCACGTGTGGTGAAGCTATAAAACACGCAATGCTAGATGCAGTCAAGCCCGTCCGCGAAACAGCAAAAGCCTCTCTCTCATCTCTCCTCCACGATATCCGCACCAAAGTCCGGGGGATGGTCACTCTCCCACCTGACGGAGCCGCCGTCCCATTAACAACCGAAGTGGTACAACGTTTGCAGCTCATGACCACGTACCTCTCGCCTCTCACTAGCATCATGCGTAGTCTAGGTGATGGTGGCTGGTCCAGCCCTGCAGCAGGCATGTCAGCCCAATCCGTTCCAACCCTGAAATCCTTCGACGTCGGCGCAGACGGCCGCCAACTCTTCTCACACTACGCCTCCGACAGCGTCGAAATGCTCCTCTCCGGCCTTGAGGAACGCGCTAGACAGGGTCTCAAAGGCAAAAGCCTACAAGGCGTCTTCCTCGCCAACAACATCATCGTCATCGAACGACTCATCCGCTCCTCCGACCTCAACAGCCTAATGCAAACCGCCCTCACCAAACTCGAAGCCGCCCGCAAACGCGCAACAGGCTTCTACATGGAAATGTGGAAAGAACCCTCAACCCACCTCCTCGACATCCAGTACACCTCAAAAGGAGGAGCAGCCGCCCGTCCCCCATCAACCGGCCAGGGCGTCGACTCCGCCGCGGTCCTCAAATCCCTATCCTCCAAAGACCGTGACGGAATCAAAGAAAAATTCCGCAACTTCAATACCGCGTTTGATGAGTGTGTGACCCGTCATAAGTCTTACCGCATGGAACCTGAAGTGCGACGTCAGCTTGGTCGTGATGTGCAGCATTTTATTGAACCGCTGTATAATCGTTTTTGGGAAAGGTATCATGATGTGGACAAGGGGAAGGGGAAGTATGTGAAATATGATAAGACGCAAATGGCAAATGCTCTCGCCAGTTTGGCTTAGGAATCCCCTGCGAGAAGGCAGAGTGCGAGGTTGTTTCACCAGGGACATGTCCTGCCGATTAGGCGTGCGTTTACGAATGTCGGGAGGTCGGTGTCTAGGCCGGTGTAGGTTGACAGTTTTGGGGGTGATGGTTCTACGAATGGCTTTGAGAGAGTCGGAGTAATGACAGCTTGAAATATGCATGTATACCAAAGAGCCTTCCAGATAATGTTTCGGTGATCATAATCCGTCGATGCCTCTCTATACAGTCTGACAATGGGCAGAATCGAGCAGGAAATCGACAGTCTCTCAGACCAGCGTCCTCAACTCTCAAAGACGACTCCACCCATGTTGTAGAACAGAGCAACTTCGAGTAATCAACCAGCTCTCGACAAGCTTCTCAACATTCCCAGAAAAATCCCCAGCAGAAGCGGTAGGCGTTTCGGAAGCAAGAGGTACCCGAGCGCAGTCCATAGGCGTGAAGCTTCACCAGCTGATGGCTACTTTGCGTCGAAACTGGGCTGGAATATTATCGAGCGTTGTGAAGAGAATTATCTTGTCCAAATATGATGTCTTGGACTGGTCACAGCGAACTGCCTTGAACCTGTGATGATTCTGGATTGAGTCAAGTGATGTTGGAATTTCACCAAGTTGACTGTATAAGTTGCAAGATCAGAGAAAACCAAATCAATAGCCTTGGAGGTTTGAAGCTTCTCCCTCAGCCTGTCTGTTACATCGTCAGGGCGATTGCGTTGAAGTAGTTGGATTGCTTTACTTACTGCATTGAGGCTTGCCAGATGCTTCACGTTGAGGCGGAGGGCAGAGAGTTCATCATTATCTCTTTTGCCCTTACAGGCGAGGTTGTGCCCAAGCAAGTCATTCGTGACTACGAAGCGATGAAGGCCATCCAACTCGTGCACATGGAAGTCGCCGCTGGTCGTTTCTTGCCGCCTGCCCGGCTTCGTCCTCTGTCACGACGGTCGAATGGTAAATTTTCAGGTGGCGTAGCGGGATTGTAGTGCTGTCGGTAACCTTGTCCTTGGACACCCACAGAGTGGGCACTCACAGTACTCGGCACAGTCCAAAATAACACGTCTGGATAGTCCTTCCCCATCATCTAATCCGTCCACGAGCGAAAACCCGCAGATCAGGAGAAATACTCATCCCCTTCGAACCGTGAGACCCGGCGTTCCACGTTTGCATCTGGGTCATGGCATTCGTCGAACCGCAGAGTCCTTAGCTGTGGAAACGTAAATTTTACATGGAGGATGCTAGGCTCAGACGTATCTCGTTCCTCCAGTCAAAGGGTGGATGTGTGCATCGAGCCGGTTGATGTGCTTGGGGTAAGCCTGCATCATTTCAGGATGCAGGCCCAAGAAAGTTTCCAGTGGTGGGCCGTGCCACATTATCTCAACTGCCGTGTCTCGCACACATAACCGCCACGTTGGACGAGCATTCGATTGCTGCTGGGTGGGTGCGCTAGTTATGCTGTATAAATTTGTGGGAATTGTTCTTTGATCCTAGAGGCTGGGAAGTGGTGTGGACGAAGAAACGTTGCTGTTCTGTGTTGGAGGGTGGGTTATTCTCCAGCGTAGAGACTGATAGGCACCTCGCGCGGCTTTGGAGTCGGATGCTTGGGATCGAACCGCCGTCTTTCCAAGTCGCGGGACCGTTGCGGTCCATGCAAAATGCACCCGAGAAGAGACATTCTCAGTGCTGATTCTCAGGTTTTTGGTTGGTGATCCGAATGACAATAACCCGTAGGTAATCATGAGTTTCCCCCACGGTGGCATCCGAAAGGCTTGATTCCTTTCCATGTCTCGCTCTCAGAACATCTGTTCCATAATGGCACAGGATCCAACCACGTCGACCTACTCATCATCATGGTCTTCCAATCCACAGGCCCTCGCCTCTTTTGACGTTGCCACTTCCAAATCGGTCTATGCTGCGGGATCCAGTCTCTCATTGCTCGGCTTTTCCACCGGGGCTCTATCGCTTCTCCATCGGTGTAAATTGTTTGCCTGCAAACTGTTTCCCCATGCAAAGATAGATTGACGTCGATACCCCGCAGTCTTGAACGGAAGACTGCTCCGGGTCGCATCGCCCAAGAAAGTCGTCTTCCACATGTTCAGTTGCAAGCTCAAATATGGGAAATATTCTGGGTTGACATTGTGGTGGTGGGGGATTTGTGGGTCCCCACACGGAAAGACCCGCTTTCGAAAAATTTCGTGAGACGTCAGGCAAACGATCTTTACGCTGTTTCGCGGCTGCTCAATGGCGGTATCTCTTTTCCGTGGCGCGCATCAAGCTGCCTATAGGATTATGATTTAGAACACTGGAAGTCTTTTGATACAGATGACACCACAACAAGCGCACAAATGTCTACAAAATTCCATTCTCCTTACCTAAACTACACGACTGCTCCAAAATCTACACACAATCCTCTCCAGCCCCCAGCCAACGCTGAGCAATCGATGGAAAAAAGTGGGGTCGCATCAGTTGGAGATAGTGCGAAACTCGCGACACTGTGCTCCCGGACATGAGCATGCTCAGCGGTCGCGGGAACGGGAACGGATTTCAAAAATGAATTTAGTCAGTGAAGCCCCCGTAGATGCATATCTGAGATTAGACTGATAAGAACAGATACTACGCTTGATCTAAGCCAAAAGGCAAAGAGAGCTGAAAGAGTGAAAAAAGGTTTTGGGCGGGAGAAACTGAAATAGGTGGGATCGGCGCCAACGAGTCATGTTGCCGCGCTAGTGAATCTGTGAGTTATGATTGGTTGAAGAGACCGGGCTAGAGCGAATTGGGTTACGGCGACAACTATGTTTGGGGCTATTATATGTCAGACAACGACTAAGCGGTTCAATTGACTATGAGCACACAGAAGACGAGCGTTAGAGGGTGGTATCGTTACCAGCGTCCCCCTGGGGCAGTTTAGCCTGGCTATCGGACACTGGATACATCTTCAAACCGGACTGTCAGCACCCAGTCTCGCCTTCACTCACCTGTCGACACTTATATACAGTGAATCCTTGACACAGCGTATGGCATTCCCGCGCCAAATCGATCCGCTATATACCGTACGAACGCGGGGCATGGGATCCTTTGTCAAAGTAGCTCATGTGGGCATACAGTAGGCAGGAACAGATGTTCAACGCACGGGTCAGGTAAGCTGAGTATCACATCGGTTTGCAGGCGATGGAGTTGTTGTGTCAAGGGAGTCGTGAACACTCTCCTGGCGAATTATTACCATTGGTGATGAGTTTGGTTGGCTGATTTCCTATCCTCTGGTATGGTAGACTCGACTATGAGAAGACGGTTCTTGCATTGAGTGCTGGATCTCCTGCAGGCATGACTGCATCTTTATCTGCTTGAAATAACTATGGGTGAAACATCCGTTTAGCTGATAAGGTTCATTCCTCTCATAGAGTAGACTAGACAATGAGGATTGTTCCAGCTGGCCTGACTCCATCGTATTTACCTCACTTCAAAGGTTGGAATAACATGTTTTCTCTTTAACGGAACATATGCAATTCGGCACTGAAATAGCATTGTCCCAACCTTCCAAACTGAACCGTTAGCACCTCCCTTAAAAATCACCAGGGCGTCGACATGAAAGGCAAGCTCTCTGCTACGGCCATTCTCAAACTATGTAGGTATTTTGTACTTGTTATCTGCAGTGACAACTCGACTCTGACTAGACTAATACCATGATAGTGCTTCCCCACTAAGACCACCAAAGTCATAGTACCAGGACAAAAACAGCTTTCGGCTAAAATACATCAGCAAGAACCTATAATCATTGCATCCTAACGGTAGGGACGCAGTTCAGAACCAAAAGTTTTAGCTAGACTAGCCACGGATGGAGAAGCCTTTCTTCTTGGTACCCTTGTCTTCGGCCGGACGGCCCGTTTCGAGACGCGCCTTCTTCTCCTCGAGGTCGGCGCGTTGACGGTCCAGCTGTTCCTTCATCTCACGGTGACGCGCATAAAGCTCGTCCTCGCTTTGCTTCAACTTGCTCTCTTTTTCCTGTACCTTTTGCTGGAAGACCATCTTCATCTCTGACTCCATCTTGGCCAGTTTCTGCTCGTGCAGCTGGCGATCCTCCTCGAGCTTAGCGGCCGGGTTGATCTCCTTGAAGACCGAGGCGTCCTGGGTAACGCCCATGTGCGTGAGCTTGTCGGAGCGGTAGTTTTCGTAAAGGACATTGTTAGTGTGCTCCTTGAGCTCTTCCATGTGCGTGCGAATCAGCATTTGGCGCAGCTTGACAAAGTCGCAGTGTTCCTCATTGTCGACATCGATGACGCCCCAAGGGTAGCTACGGCCACGAACGCGGTGACCCTGCGGCGTCATGACGACAGCGTTGGCGCCAACGACGGCAAACGGCACCTTGGATGCAATGTCGTTATTCTCGGCCACCGTCTCTTCGTCGTCGAGCTCGTAGCGGGGGCCTTCAAAGATGTGGATGCCCTGGTATTCAATGTCGTTAAGAACCTGTCACGTCAGCAGGGGATGCTTTGGAAAGGGGGGGAATCTCTTACCCGGCGTTTGAAGCCGGTAATCTCCTCTTCACTCATCGTGTCCGACTTGGCGATGACGGGAATGAGGTTGACCTTGGAGTGCAGACGGCGCATGACCTCAATATCCAGCGCCTTGAGGGAATGGCCCGTTGGCTGGATAAAGTAAACGCAAGCATGGATGCGGTTATCAACAATGTTCATGCGGTTAAGCTTGTTCTCAGCGTCAAGGTAAGCGTCGAAGCGCTGGTCAATGTTATCGATGATCGGACGCCACGAGTTGTCGTTATTGACAAAGTCACCAAATCCAGGGGTGTCAACGACCGTCAGCCTCAAGCGGACTCCACTCTCCTCGATGTCAGCACTAATGCTTTGGATGCTGACCGTTTTGTGGGCGAGGTCGTGCGAGGGCTGCTGGCGCTCGCGCGGCGGGTACAACGACGTGTTGAACAGCGTGTTGACGAGCGTCGACTTGCCCAAACCAGACTCACCGACGACCATGACATTGAAGTTGAAGCCTTTACGCACACTCTTGCGGTGCCATTGGTTGGGTAGATTAGCAAAGCCAACATAGCCGGTGAGCTTGCGGCGGATGATGTTGCGCGAGTCGGACGCCGCTGTCGTCGTCGCCTTTGGGTCGCGCGAGGACGCCGTCTGCGGTACAGCCTGGCTGCCATTGGTCGCGGGCACGCTACCGCTGGTCGACGGCTGTGTCATTGGCTGTGTCATTGGCTGTGCCGTCGGTGCCGTCGACGCTGGGGAAGGTGGCTCCTGCTGGGGGGTCATGGGCGCCAAGTTTGCTGTGTTTGCTACAGCCGCTGCAGTCGAGCTTAGCCGCATGTTAGCTGACGGATGGAAGGCACTTACCCATTTCTTACACTACACGAAACTGAGTGTGAACTGGTCGTGCGTCGCTGGCACCGTGGGGCTAGGCCGACGCGCTCTAGACCCGTTGGGAAAGGATTCAAGGGTGCGGGGCAGGGTCTAACGGTAAACGGTGCAAGGAAAGAAACTGCGAATCCCGCAGCAGAAAAAAGGGCAGCGAAGATGGGAAGGAGCTACGCGTCTGTCGTTCGCGCATAGAAAGTCTGTCCCTGTTCCGACGCACGAACCTGCACGCGGCCCGACCCGCTACACTCTGCCTTTTTCAATCTGCAACACCAAAGGGTCGAGGGCCATTGAACGTGTGCCAGTTCTGCTGTCCACCTGTTGTACAGGTCGCCTTTGTGCACACACTACTAACACTTACAAGTTGTACTCAAAGAACTGTGCCGTCGGATGACCCGAAACGGCACGATGCAGGCGCTGCAGGCAGACGTCCAAGACATGGGCTGCCAGGCCGACATTCCTTTTTGGGGTTATCATCTCCTGTGAAACGTGATCAATTCAGGCAAGCTTACTGCATGATCAGATGTATAATCGGAGCTGGGCGCCAAACTGCTAGGGAAGTATGGTTGGTTGGTTGGTTCCGTCTAGCTTCATCATATCTGAGTCATGTCCAATCACACAGTTACTTCTGTCTCCCTTTCCATCGATGACTTGATATCCGCCCACTTGGTCTCACTGAACCTTCCACGCTCGAAGCTCTTCATCGGCACCAGGCCGTAGCGATCAAACATGGCTTTATCCTCACTCCATCCTACAGCTTCTGTAGTCAGCATCTTCTCTCCTGTAAATACTGCGTTAGCGCCGGCGGAGAAGCAGAGTATCTGCTCAGCCTCGCTCATGGTTGTGCGACCTGCGGCGATGCGGATGATGGTAGCCGGCATAACCAGCCGCGCCGTGGCAATTGTCCTCAACATGGCGTCAAACGGAATCGGCCGCTTCCCTGGTGGAAGCTTGTCACCGAGAGGGGTGCCCTTGATGGGAACCAAGGCATTTACAGGGAAAGACTCGGGGTGCTTGGGAAGCGTGGAGACGGTGTGCAAGAGGCCGACGTGGTCTTCTGCCTTCTCTCCAAGCCCGAGGATGCCTCCCGAACACACATTTATTCCAGCCTGTCGGACGTTGGCCAGCGTCTGCAACCGCTCGTCGTAGCTTCTCGTTGTGATTACTGACGGATAGTGTTCGCGGCTGGTGTCCAGGTTGTGGTTGTAGGCTGTAAGACCAGCGTCGGCCAACTCCTGTGCCTGACTTTCGTCGATCATGCCCAGCGTCACGCAGACCTCCATGTCCATTTCCCGAATGCCTTGGACCATGGCTTTGATATTCTTCAGACTCGTCTTGCGTCCGCGCATATCCCTCCACGCCGCTCCCATGCAGAATCGCGTACTGCCGTTCCCCTTTGCTATCCGTGCCGCTTCCAGCACCGAATCTACAGACGACATCTTGGTTGCTTGGAGCCCGGTGTTGTGTCGAGATGACTGCGAGCAATAGGAGCAGTCTTCCGAGCAGCCTCCTGTCTTGATATTCATCAAAGTGCACATCTGAATTGCTGAAGGACGGTGGAAGCGGCGGTGCAAGGTGCCCTTTTAGGGATTAGCCTGGCTCGGTTGGCTTGGGAAAACATACGGATTGATAAGCCAGCTCCATGAGTGGCGTATTGTATATTTCTCTGATTTCATCTCGAGTCCAGTTGTAGCGAGGCTCTCGAGCGTTTACTGCTTCCTGTAAAACGCGCCCTGTCTCGGGCTGCCGAGGTTCAAAGACGGAGAAGCTGTCATTGACGGGTGTGCTGAGTAGGCGAACGCCTATATTGTGCACTGGGCGAAGAGCCGCCCTTTTGGAGCAGAAGAGGGCCATGGTGGGATGAAGAGGGATTTGGTGGGGTTGCGGTGGAAAGTGGGGCCATTGTTGTCAACGTTGGTGGCGGTTCCTGACTGATAGAATTTGATAGGCGAAACGTGAACTCTGTTTGTGATGGTCTGGCGAGCACAAGGCTCTGGCAATGCCGGTATCATCTACCAGTCCCTCTATTCAACGATCGTTGTGGGGCAAGCATGTAGATGAGACAACTGTGGAGAAACCCACCCACGAACGGGTAGCATACCACGATACTCGGCAGGATATCTCCTAACCAGATTGTAGGCTCGGTCTTTGCACTGGTTGCATCCTCAATAGTGACCCTAGGTTGTACGATTTTATCTGATGCTCCGTACCAAAAACTCCCAGTTATCATCCCTTCCCTCCAGTTCTCTGTACTAATGCCCTTCTTTATCGGTACCAGAACACTCCATCCACTCGCAAGAAAAGCCTACTTGGCTCAATGCTCGCGAAGCTTGTCTACATACCAGGCTCGACATCGACATACGCATCATCATGCCGTGGCCAATGAAGACGGGAAGTGCACTACTGTATGCCCATCATATTCTCGACAAAGTCTTCAAAGATCTTGCCTTTAGCTCCATCTGCTTCAACACGCGGTTGTCGGATGACAACCCTGTCTTTAGGCCGAGGTCGGGGCCGAACAACAAGCCCATAAACCCACAGCAAGAAGTCTTTACACTACGAGCAACATAGCGACCTCCAGCTATCCATCATCAACAACAGTCGTATCATGGGACCAGCCAACTCGGCGCTTAAACAACTCAAACCGTCGCATTCACTCTATTTTAGTTAAAGTTCGACGGGGTGATTTGGGGATTGACAACGGGCCGCACCATGATCATCCTTGACATCTGGCCATGGCCGGAAGTTGAAAAGCTGGGGTCAAGTTTCCTTGCTTCCCATGTTATCGTCCACCAAATGTATCTACCAAGACGCAATGCAAGCTATAGCACCAAAGAGTATCACCCTAAGCCACTGTATCAACCCCATTCTCCCAAGATAATAAGAACCCTCCCCTCCCACGAAGTATCCCTTCTCCTCGCACTGATCCCCGAACCCTCTCCCGAATCTGAAACAACCCGCCAAACGTTTTTAAAGACCCCGACAATTCATCAACGGAATATCATAACCCTCCTTTCCCCCTCTCCCTCTCTCTGTTCCTCTCTCTGTTCTCCTCTCTGTTCCCTCCTCATCATTCCTTAATCACCAACTAAATCCACTCGTTTCTCCCCTTCAAGAAAATGTTTCGCCTCCTCGCCCTAACCCTCCTCACTCTCCCCTTCACCCTCGCCGACTCGGACCAATACTGCCCCGATTCCGACTACGCCCTCGAACCCGAGGATGCGTACGATCTAGCCTACAACTTCGGCAAGCTCGTCTCCAACTACAACAGCGATCTCGCGGACAATACCCTCGACCCCAGCTTCGTCGATTTCTCCGAGGGAGTTAACTCGATGATCGACAACGGGGGTGATTCGCCGGTGTCATTGCTCGGTCCGACGTTCTCCTCCCGTACGGGATTCAAGGATGCTTCGTCGAAACAGCCTTCTGTGCCGTTTAGGTTGAAACAAGTCTGGGTCTCGTGTGATTGGGTCACGTTTAGGTGGGAGAGTGATCAGTCCCCGAAGCCGGTGGTGGGGATAAGTGTCGGACATGCTGTCCCTGCTCCGTTTGGGAATTTGACGCCTTTCAGGTATGTGTGTGATTTTGAGTAGGAGGGTGATGAGCTGACAATGATAGGTTCGATAAGGTGTACGGCGAGTTTGATAGTGCGGCTTGGCTTACGAATGTTGGGGTGTTGAAGCAGAGTAATTCAAAGAGGGCCGTGAATCCGTTCAAAGCCCGCAGGGAAGCCTTGATGGCTCGTCGAGGGGAAGAGAAGAAGAACGGACAGTGAAAAAAAGGAGTGTTCTGTGTGACTGGGTTTGTTTTTACAATGCGTAATTTCTTTTTTCATAATGTCATTCGGCTATATCGACATTATAAGCCGCCGCAAAGTCCATTTGTGCGAGTTGACCTTGGATTCGGTCGACTTCTTGACTGAGGTCTTGGGCGTTTTGAGTGAGGGTGGATATCTTATCGAATTCTCGTTTGCGTTGGGCTTTGGTAATCATTTCGCTTACAAAGAACTTTTGCTCTTCGAGGACGATGAGTCGCTCGTTTAGGGTTTTTTCTTCTTTTTCCAGGGTGTATAGTGCGGAGCTGGTGGTACTACTCGCCCTGCTGCTACCGGGCCTGATATGGGCTAGAGTGTTGCTGCTGCTACCGCCAAACGCCTGCCGTCCTTGCACTTCTGCATGCTTGAGAGTTTTGGGCAGTGCTTTTAATGGCAGCATGTGCACATGTAAGAAATTGGTGGCTTTGGCATATATAGCTTTTTGCACCCGTTGTTGTGTTGGACTGTCAGTTTCCAGGTCTCGCAGTTTTCTCGCCGCCAGGTCATATCTGGTAAAAGAGTCTGTTAGCCTCTTCCGTAGTTTACTGGCGTCTGAGAGCTGTGCATGGGATGGTGGCTTGCTGGTATCTTGCAACGCAGTGATTAGACGTTGGAACTTGGGTAGTAGTAGCCTAATTCCATGCTCAAATTGGACGAGATGGTTATAACTCCTTTCCAGAGGGGTCTCCGTAGCTATATCCCTTTGGAAGTCGGCTTTGCTGAATATTGTTCGATGACAATCTCTGCATAACCTGACCTCGACAACCTTGGGTGTTACCTTTTCAGAGTCGGTTACTATAGAGTTAGCACCACTGAACAAGGGAGAGCAGGCTGCATTACCAGTGTCAACGTCCAGGCCAACTTTGGACGAACAGGCCGTAGGCGACTCCCCACAGACAACACGGCCACATGTCCTACAATGATGTCGACGCAGGAGATATTGTGAAAAGGGCTGCTGGCAAAACGGACACTCAACGACATCAGCGTCATTTTGCCAGGACACAACCGTCTGCTCCAGATATCGGATATGAGACTTGTTACCAGCTATCATGGTCCAAATGCTCTGTTCCGGGTCAGACTGTGGATCCGCCAGAAGCCGCGTGAGACGTGTCAGTCTGCTTTCCAGTCGACTGGTCTCCAGATTCTGCTTGTCTATCCGCTTGGCTCGACCGCTGGTGAAGAAGCTGGTGTGATTCTGCTCCTGTCCGTGATGATCATTGTAGCCATCGCGGCTCTTGTAGCATGTCTCGCACACACGATACCACAGGCCCCGTACTGGCTCATGCTGGGCAGACCGTGACAGCTTCATCTGGTACATTGTGTGCTCCTCACAGAAAAGCTTCCCGCAGTGGCGGCAATTGACAATGCCATTGGCTGCCCCGAGCCGTTTCCCACAAAGTGGATCTGAACAGGCATCGTAGCCCGTTGGTCGCTGCCAGTGGGTCTTAGTCACCACGTCTTCGGGGTCTACAACCATCTCCAGCGGCCGAGGAGACGTTGTCCGTTGTCTCTGCGGCTCGTTGTTGGACTCAAACACTTCGAGGCCACGCAGCTTCTGGTTGAGCAGCTGCAGCGGCTGGAACTTTTTGGCCTTGACCATCTGCTGCGTGAACCACGTCTTGGCTTCGTCCTGCTCGCTAACCTCGAGGTTGGCATGGCTGTCATCAATGTGTCTACGGCAGTCAGGACTGGCAGAGCAGCGGCAGATCAAGGCAGCATACCTACCTGTTCAGCTGGAGGAGCGTGACCTGAAAGCGTCAGTCGAGAAAGAGTCTCACAGCGGCGGAAGGCCCACCATGTCCTCGGCGCAAATGGGACACACCAGCCGCGACCCGGCCGCCGCCGCCCGCGCCACGCCGTTCTCGTCAAAGAGCATCTCGTGCTCCGTCAGCGACGTGCTCGACGTCTGCGAGTTGAGCGAGACGGAGCTCTCCGACGGCGACAGCAGCGGCGGGGCGGACGACGGCGGCGCGAGGCTTTTGCCGCTGCCCAGCACGCGGCCTCCTCCAAGACTCCGTCTGGCCGCCATTACATCCTCCTTTGGCTGTGTCTTCTCTGGTGTGGAGTGCTGATTTCACACGTGACATGGACGTCCCCAATGTGCAGCCTGGCGGATCGCTGCTCGTGGCGTGGCAGGTGAGAGACAAGCGCGTCGTGGTCGTGGGCGGCGGCGAGGTGAGCAACCTCCCTGTGTCTGCTGGCCGTTGCCGACCGTTGCTGACCCGCTCCAGGTGGCCGCCGGCCGCATTCTAAACCTACTGAACGCCGATGCCAAAGTCACCGTCATCTGTCCGCGCCAAGGCCTCAATAAGGAGGTAGCCTATCGCGTCACCCAGAAGCAAGTAAACCATGTAGACCGCGTATTTGAGCCGTCGGACCTTGACGATACGGCCATTGTCATGGTCTTAACGGCCATCGATGATCCCGAAGCTTCAACTCGCATATGGAAGCTGTGCAAAGAGAAGCGAATCCCCGTTAACGTCGCTGACGTGCCGCCCGAATGTGACTTCTACTTTGGCAGCGTGCACCGCGACGGCCCTCTGCAGATCATGGTCAGCACCAACGGCAACGGCCCCAAGATGGCGGCCATGGTGCGCAAGTCCCTTGCGCAAAATCTGCCTCCCAACTTGGGCGACGCAATCACAAAGGTCGGCGCGCTGCGAAAGAAGCTGCGGATGCTGGCGCCTGGCAACGACCAAGGCCCCAAAAGGATGACGTGGATGTCCAAGGTCTGCACCAACTGGAGCCTTGAGGATCTCTGTGACATGAACGAGGATGACATGGACGCCCTGTTGCAGTTCTACGAGCCTGACCAGACCCCAAGTCTGAATAAACTACGACACGGGGAGGACGAGTCCATTTTCGACGGCTCATTCGGATGGTCATGTGTTATATAGAATCCATAGATAAAACTCTCCGTCACCACCTCCCTCCATCACCACCTCCATCATGCCAACCAAAACCAGCTACTATGACCGCGACGTGAACTTCGACCGCCTCACCGCCGCCGACCCAGATATCGCTCCCCTACTCAAATCCAGCAAAGCGCGAGGACATATAAACTTCCAAGACGCCAAAACCGTGCAACAACTAACCTACAGCCTCCTCAAATGCGACTTCGGTCTGACCATCACCCTTCCTGACGACCGCCTCTGCCCACCCGTTCCCGTTCGATGGAACTACATCCACTGGATCCAGGAACTCCTCGACACCACCAGCCCAACCTACCACGTTCGCGAAGCTATCCGTGGCCACGACATAGGTGTCGGCGCCTCATGCATCTACCCATTACTTGCCTGTTCATCCCGTCAGGGATGGACCTTCACCGGCACCGAAATCGACCCTCACTCCCTCTCCTTCGCCCAACACAACATCAACACCAACAGCCTCAGCGACCGCATCACCCTCGCTCTCGTCTCCCCCGACGCGTCCCTAATCCCAACCCAAGGGAACCTAGATTTCACAATGACAAACCCCCCCTTCTACTCCACCACCTCCGACCTGGAAGCCGACAACTCAACCCCCAAATCGAACCCCGCGTCAGCAGTCTGCACCGGCTCCGCAAACGAAATGGTCACACCCGGCGGTGAGGTCGCCTTCGTAACAAGAATAATCACCGAAAGTCTCATCCTGAAAGACAAAGTCCAGTGGTATACCGCCATGCTGGGCCATTTACACAGCCTCCAAACCATTGTCATAACCCTAAAAAGGCATAAAATCGGAAATTTTGCGGTCGCGTCGCTTCAAGCAGGATGGAAGACGAATCGGTGGGCTGTTGCGTGGAGTTTTAGGGACTTTAGACCTAGGTGTGATGTTGCCAGGCATGGGAACCTCGTGAGGAATGTGTTACCCGTCGCAACGGCGAGGACGGTGCAGTGTGGGGATGCGTTTGCGGCGAGGAAACTTGATGAGGCGATGCGGGGGTTGGGGGTTGAGTGGAAGTGGGAGGTTGAGGGGAAGGTAGGGATTGTGATGGCTGAGAGGAATGTGTGGTCAAGAGCTGCTAGAAGACGAAGAGATTCGAGGGAGCCTCCGGCTCCCAGGGAGGTTTTGCTCGCTTGCAGGATAGTGCTGCAGGGTATTTCGGTGGAAGTAAACTGGTTGAAGGGGAATGATGATGTGCTGTTTCTGTCGTTTTGTGGGATGTTGAAGAGATTGCTTGCGTGAGAGAAATAAGAAAGATGAGAGACTAGACATTCGATCAAAATTTTTATGGTTGCTCATCGGTGGATGGGCCTAGACTTGTGCAGGGTGTGGAGCAGCTGGACTGAAGCGTTGTAAATTTGTGAAAGCTCTCGTTCGTGATCGAGCAACCTTGAGTTAAAGGTTTTACCACGACATCGGTGGGAACAACGATGGAGTCCAAGGAAGCAATCTGTTCATTAGTCCCCTGAGCAAGTCTAGCGTAAATTATCAGCGGGCGTTCACAGATTCCATAAACAACCACCCGCAGCCCGCGCAACAGTCTCAACTAACGTAAACACTGGTATAACATAGAGCAAGGCTTTGCGCATCTACTCCACGAATCTGCCAGGTTCTTAGAGCGCTACTCGCTTACGTTGGGCAAAGCTGAGAGACCCCATTACTGGTGGGGTAATAGTCTCTGGTAACGAACGTCCTGCCACGTCGGGATGGGAATCGCCTTATGGCGGTATAGGCTCCCATCCCGCCCACGCTAGTTTTTCCAGTCATGCTCAGCGGAGCGATGTGCCATCATGGCCTGTACGGTTTCCATGGTATGATTGCATCGGTTGCAGGATACCACCACCAGGGTAAACTGGAAACTCGTCCAGGGGTTCGCTCAATAATTCCGGGAACACCACGTCCTTGAACCTTTGGGCAGCCAGGGGAGGTGTTTCGATGGAGATTTGAAGCTCACGCCTCTGGTTGACCGTGATATTCTTGTGTTCGTTGCGGTCAAAGTGCCCCCTGACGCAATCCGCCATCATTCCAATCTCGCACGCCGCGCATTGGACCATCTTGAGACTTGGATGCGGAATAAATAGCCAATGGTGCTTGGCTCCGATATCGCGGTGGTCCGTTCGTGCATGATCTCACGGGGACGATGGTTCGTGTAAGGAGTTGTCTTTGTTGCCGGGTTTGCGATCTAGTTGACGGCCTCAAGGTCCGTTGGATAGCAGTGGCTAGTGCAACAAGAGTTACATTGGAGTCAGAGTTCTCCTTCGAGTTGTAGATATCGGAGTCATTGTTCTCAATGTCATCGTTTGATGATTCATCATCGGCGTCGGTGATCTCGTAACAGCATCCTGGTGGTCAAGGCGGTGGTGATTAGCCGTGAAATCCCTATGTCCCGTCATCAGGGCTAGGAGGTGTGGCAGGTCGGCCCTTTTCAGCTGTATTGCAGAGGGCACATAAACCAATGATGAGTGAGATTTGTGGATGAATGGAGGGATGTGTTGAAAAACGGAGAGAACGCGTTGGTGCCATGACCTACGACGACAAGGATGCGATGGCGCGTGGTGTTAAGATAACATGTTTTGCGTGATACGCAACGGACAAAGCCATGGCCCTGCAGAATCTCTTATACGGAAACGGGCTTTGCGGAGGGTGGAGAAAGATGAGGCCC
Organism: Piedraia hortae CBS 480.64; assembly: GCA_010093745.1. Lineage (NCBI taxonomy): Eukaryota > Fungi > Ascomycota > Dothideomycetes > Capnodiales > Piedraiaceae > Piedraia > Piedraia hortae. Next base: position 26,961 of record MU006038.1, read on the forward strand.
GCTTGGATGTTTTTTCCGGCCATCCTTGTTTACGAAAGACGTAGGGCGAGCAATCTCGGCAGGACGCTATCATTGTACTCCTTCGATGTCTAAGGTTACGAGTGTGCAGGCAAGTTTGTTGTGCTATGCGGTCCCAATGTTGTGTACCAGACAGTCTACGAGGTCGGTCGCTGATTTGATTTGATTTGATTTGATGTTTAACGCCGGGCGAAATGACCGCTAACGGCCATTCGCAGCCTCCCAAAGGGCATGAGGGCGTGCTAAACTAGGTCTACCTACATACGTTAGGTTCTTTAGCAAGCATCTTGAGCCTCAATGGGCTGTTATCCAGCCGCGGTCCTCCTCCGCATTGCGAGGATAGCCTGCGGCCTGTGTTTCCCATAGATGTTGCTCAGCCACGCGGACAGATTTCTCGAAAGAAACCTGTGTTGGCAACAAACGCGGCAAAGTCTGTGGGCCTTCTGACCAGGTCGGCAAGATACTTCTTCCGCCCTTCGAAATCCAGCATCCGCCTCGGTCCATCCCAGAACCAAGGCCAGACTCACCACTGGCGAACAACCCGCGGGCAATGCACAAAGTGCTAAGAGGCCTTTGGTCGGCCGCACCTGCAGTTGAGAACTGCGTTGTCGTGATGGAAGCGGCGATGGTATGCCGCAAAGTCTCCGTGTCCCGTTCTCAGCACCAGAAGGCGCTGAAGGATCGGGCGTCCCAGGTGGAGTTCGGCGTTCTCCCGCACCGCATACGGGAGTCGCCAGGACTTGTAAAGGTCAGAGAGGGTCGCTTCCAGCTCCCGCCAGTGCTGTCTCTCTATGTCGTCCAGAATCTTCTTGGCCTCGGACTTGATGCCAGCGGCCGTTGGTCCAGCCTCCGGGTCCAGATCGCCCTTGCTGCCGTCCTTTGCTAGTTCGTCTGCGGTCTCGTTGCCCTGGACGTCGCAATGTCCTGGACACCACTTGATTTCGACGTCGTGCGCATCGGCAACTTGGTGAAACGCTTGAAACGCCCAGTGGAACGAGATAGAGGCATCCGCACGTAAACACCAGATGACGGCCGTGTTGTCAACACAGATCCATATCCTTCCCTGCCCTGTCCTTTCCCGGTGTGCAACAGCCCGCTCTAGGGCGCGCCACGCACCTACTGCCTCGGCGTCAAACACGGCTGAGCAGGGGTCGATCCTCGCCTTGCCCATCCCCACGTACTGGCCGCCTTGTTGGAGGACGTAGCCATAGCCAATGTCCCATTTGCCCGTCTGTGAACCGTCGCTGAACGCCGCGATATCTGACGAGGGTAGGGTGGAGAGCTACGACACAAAGTGTGCTGCGGCCTCTTCTTTGGACTTGCCGTTCGTAGGATCTAACCGACATCCGGCGGTGAAGCGTCGATCAAGCAGAGGGGGTCGGTCAATCTCTTGCAGTAAAAATCCTGCCCGTTGTAGTTTTGTCCTCAGCCTCAAGGTGCGGCTGCGCATTGTTTGGGTAGTGGAAGCCCTGATTGCCAGCGGGTGCTTTCCATCTACAGTTCGGATCCGTCGTGCAAAACGAAGTCGTGCATCTTCGAGCGCCATTCGTGCCGTCGGCAGCCCTGCCTCTCTGCTGAGTGCCGCTCCTGGCTCCAGCATGTAGCACCTTCTGTACTTCTTCAATGTGCCAGTCAATGCCAGCGCGGATCGTGCCCCTGCCGTTGGCTGCGGGTTTTTCCCGTCCCCCGTACTACGCCTCCACTCCATATAGAGCCGTTGGAATTACACAGGTGACTACAGCTTTTCTCAACGCAGCAGCAGGCGGACCATAGGAACATCCGGCCAGACTACGAAGGTGGTTCGTGATTTTCCGTGCCTTCGCACACCGCTCGGTGACGTGTTTCTTGAAGCTCAGCTTGCGGTCCAAGTGAACTCCCAGCCACTTGATAGCAGGCAGGGGCCCATCCGTGGTGGGCTCGATTGAGAATGTGTCGCTAGCTACCAGGACGCGAGCCCCTGCGTCTCTGCCTCGCGAAAAATGCATCAATTCTGCTTTTTCTGGCGCGAATTGTACTTTATTGGCTTCGCCCCATTCGAGAACGGCGCGAACATCCTCCGCCAGTGCGTCAGTAGACTCTTCAAGGTCCTTTCCTACCCTGTAAAGGCAAATGTCATCGGCATAGCCAAATCGTAGCTGTTGGTTCTGATTCAACAGCTCCGCAAGGTATAGTAGGTAGAGGACAGGAGACAACGGGCTGCCCTGGGGGGTCCCACAGGTGACAGCAGCTGGCGGAGTAGTCTGTTCTTCCACCCTCACTCGGGTGCTGCGTCCTGAGAGAAATGAGTTGACGAATCTCAGCAATTCGATGGGCCAACCCTGACGCCGCATGCGATCCAGCCAACGGCGGGGCAGAAGAGCGTCAAAGGCGCCTTGGACGTCGAGAAGAGCCATGGATACGACTTGCTTTCTGGCAAACGCAATCTCAACATCGTGCACGAAGGAGGCCACAAGGTCCATGGCCGATCTTTTGGGGAGGGCCCCGCAGTGCTGAGAGCTGATGATGCCGGTTCGAAGAGCAGCCCATGAGATTCTCCCAGCCACGAGCCGCTCCAAGCCTTTTCCGAGGCAAGATAGGAGCGCTATTGGCCTCAGGGTCGGTCGCTGACTGTCCTCGGATTGCTGGGTTGGTACAGTTTGCTCTTGATGGCCCAAAATCTCAGACGTCGCCCCAGTCCCAGGTATGATAAGAGGGATATGGGCCATCAGGTACCGTTGCATGCACGCGCTGGAACCAAGGTTCGATAACAGCTGGATCCTCGCACTTCATGGTGTTGGTGGTGAGAAGGTAGAAGGTGGAACGGTGTGGGAAAAAACTTCGGGCAGTCTTAAGAAAACGTCACCCTCTCCCACGAGCTGCCCACAGCATTCAGGGTTACGTGTTGCTCGCATAGTGTAAAAAACGATCGAGACCACAACTCGCGGGCCCTGAGGGTGGACTGGAAGGTTGGGCTTTCTCGACTGCTCAAGTATTACAGAATATGTTCACCAGCATCTCCGCAGTTTAATTCAGGAGGCGATTTCGCAACTTGCTGTGAATATACCCGAACGTGGACCAGTTAATTTCTGAGGCACTTGATGTTCGGGCAATTGACATGAGCTGTTTCGCCAACTCCGACATCTCGTCCTCGTAGTGCATAGACCAAGTGATGTGGTCAATACCACACACGTGGCCCAAATGGCTTTGTCGGCGTAGGGGCCTTGCCTTGCGTGAAATTAAACTATTCACTGGTTTAACTTCTTGGCCTTAGGTCTTCGTATCTTTGGTATAGCCAATTCCTGATCGAGAGGCTCACCGAAAGGATCAATTCAGGACGTCGATCTTCCGGCAAAGAAGGATCCAGAATTGCGGCCAAAAGAATTGGTGATGACTGGATTTTGCTAGCGCTTCGAGATAACCTTCTCCAGAGCCTCCCGCGCGACTAAATCTACACACTTCCGAGTAGCCTGGCTTACCCTGCGAAACTGGCCGTAGACGTGAGATCACCTGGGCTTGATAACTTCCGACAGCTGCTGCAGGCCGGCCCACCACAAATTGTCCTTAACGAGCGTACGCAATCTGTCGTGCTCCTTTGTGTTCTTGGTGCCAGCTTTGAAACCAGGGGCCCCTCACGCCTAGTTTTACCTTCTCTTCTGAAGCAGGGTCCAGGCAGTTGTTGTTCGACTGCCTGCTGGTCCTGGAGCAGCTGGTCGCTGTAACTCTACTCTTTGTTCTTAACATATCCCCTATGACGTTCAACGAATTTGGCTGACCAGTTTTTGCTTAGGGTCTGTTTGCACATCCATTTGCGGCAAAAAACGCTCGCACAAAAGAGCTGTTACGACCCGTGATGTGGCAATCATCATACGCCCACTGGGTGTAGTCGTTGAGTGGGGCTATCCAATAGGGACCAGGGCAATGGGTCGTCCGTCTCCACTGGCTGGATGGACGGGTTGTTCCCCACCACCCGAAACATCTCCTCCAGGTACTCGAACTTTGGGAGGCCGGCCTTATCCCTCCCCGTCGTGCCGAGCCTGTCGCAATGGACTTCCATGTAGTTTTTGTACTGGTCCTCCAAAGCAGTCCGTTTGCTTTTGCATTAAATCATTGTCACGGGGTATTGGACTGGTAATTTGGGTTAGTATATAAGACGGAAGTGATAGCTGTAGACTCACTCTTGTCGGGGCAAGTCCTCCACCGCATGCTTCTCACGTGGGCATTTGCCAGCGTCTGCCAGTGGCTTTTCTGGTCACCGTTGTCCGCAGCCGCGAACAGTGGCTGCATCTGTTCGCGAAGGGTGATCAAACGGAGTGTCTCCCGCGCTCAGGCCTTGCTGGCATTGCCCCTCTTGCAAGCGGCATGGTGATCCGTCGCCTCCTGCCCTCGCACGCGCTTGTTTGCCTCCTTGTCGCGAGCTTTCCTCGCCTTCCTGGCCGCCTGATCCGCATTTTATGCCTGTCGCACGTCGCGCCTCACATGCGCGACCTGCTCGTTCCTCGATGTCATTGGGACATCGCTGGGTGGAATTGGTTGAAATGGGATGCTGAGGGCAATTGTTGGGGGAAAATGTCGGGCAGTTTGGAGGAAAAAACTGTTCTACCAAATTCGTGGGAAATTGCTCGTCTAGGTGCATCCATTGTTGTGTGAGTGTAGGAGTCCTCAGGGACGTGAGGGAATTTTGCTTCTTTTTGGCCTGGCAGTGCCAAGAGCGGAGGCATTGTATAATGGTGCCTCTCAGATCAACTCGGCGGAATCGCAAATTGGGAAACCTTATAGAACCAATTAATGGAGCAGACGACTTCTCGATCTACGTTACCACATGCGTGACTCCTTCCACGAGCCTTCGACGGTGGGATATACACATGGTAGACCAACTTCGTCAAGGCAATTTGCGAGCCTTTTGCTTCAGGCTTAGGCAAAAAGGGTAAGAAATATCTCACAAACATCGCGGTAAAGTCTAATAGCGTCCATAGGATCCGCATTAAGCAATCACAGAGCCGTGCAAGCGAAAATACAATTCACTGCGTCATGACGAGAAAGCTTATATGACGCGTTGCATGAGACAAACACCGGTTCTCCTATGTCATTGAGACGCACGGCGAGCGAGAGCTCTGTACGATTACAGAGAGTGTTTCCGCAATCCGTCAGTCAACCCCTCCATTCGTTAATCGCGAATGAACTGGATAAAGGGCTTGTTTAGTTTGTTTGTATCATTGACGCCGAGGAGTTGTCGTCCCGAAGGACTGCCCGGGGCCTCTCGAGGGGCATTGGGGCGTGCTATATAAGCTAGGTAAGGTATTTACGACCTTGTGACCGACCTAGCCAGCTAATTTAACTTCGAGGGGTTTTTCGAAGGAAGTCGGGTCGTGGAAATTCTCTACAAAGCGAGGAATGTCCACGGGGCTGTAGTTACCATTGTTCCTGTGCCGCACCAAACTATAAGAGTAGACGTGATGTTTCAGTACACAGCAAGCCAACGAGCCATTAGGGTCGCTCTTAACCTAAGCCATTCAGCAATGCCAATGATATTGCCTTCAACAAGCCTGTGAGTCAAGGATTCTACAAGGTTTTGTCGTTCGGTTCAGCAAGCCCAGCTCTTGATCATTTGAGGATGTTTACTAGACAAAATGGGAAGCGTCGGCGAAGGCATTCTCCTCCTGTGGCTGCACTTGCAGCTTCCAGCCAACATCTTGGGAGATTCCCCATGATTATTGTTGGTGCGTGCTCCTGAGGGCATGACAATTACTGCGCTCTGACTGAGGACATCACTTCCTAACTGGCAGCAAGAAGAGGGTGAATGTTTTGGTTCTTCACGCCGGGCAGCTCGAGCGCAGGAAAGTGGAAGCAGCCCTACGAATATGGCTCTACAATCGTAAGGACGGTGAATATACGTCAACGATGATTCCACGAAGTCACTTCCACCACGACTTTTGCCAGTGCATTAGCACCTAGCACCTGCTTCCCATCAGTTGACGCGTCTTCAGAATGCGTGTTCGCCATGCCAGGCTGAAAACATTGGTCTTGCTGTTTGATACGATTTAGGGTGCAAGGGTTGATGTAAATGCTCTGCAATAGGTCAACCTTCGCCGGGGAAAGGGACTTTCGAAGCGGCGAGTGAATGAGATTTGAAATTGAAAGGGCCTCTCCGCTGCGACCAAGTTGGCCGGAGTCATGACGAGACTGCGTCCCACCAACGATAACGCGTAGGAGTGGCCCGTTTATCTGCTCCCAGAAAGACTGCCAGCCTTGATCGAGAGTTCCAGAAGCCGGCCCGCGGATGGAAAATACCCTCACGGTGACGGAATTCATTGAACTTCTCCATTGCACCGACCGGGTCATCGGACAGCTGCTGTATAACCTTAAACAAAGACAGGTGCCAGTCCTGTTCCTTGCGAAAGGGAATAAGGTTAGCCATTGTAGGCGACTGCGGAACCCAGGACGAAGGCCGCGGTATGATAATCGATCATATGCTCGTTAAACCTGTACACAGCCAATCCCGCATCAGACTGCCACCACCTGAAATCTAAAATCAGGGTACCATAGGGTCATGTTTTCAGGCTGTCACAGTCTGCGTTCCAGGAGACCTGAGATCAGGATGTCACAGGGCGTTGTTTTCCAGGCTGTCATGGCCTGAATCCTGTGGTATCTGCAATCAGGATGTCACAGAGTATTCTTTTCAGGCTATCACGGTCTGAAATTTGTGGGATCTTAAGGCAGATTGTGACATGTTGCTTGGCACAAGCCTGTCACTGGACAAGTTTTCAGGCTGAAATCCGACATTTATCAGATGCTCCGCATTTGAATATCACAACTGAGAAACCGGGGAAAGTAATCAAGTGACAAGATCGAGACTGACACAGCGTGGACCTGAACTACCTGGTTCTGAAACTACATAATAAGGGACATTTCATCAACATGTGCAAAATGAATCAAAACTGTCAAAAGCCACGCGGTGGTGGAGAAACCCTGTCACGCTTGGCCTGCCAATCAGCTATGCAAATTAAGCATATGGACATCGACCCTCCAGCGGCTAGACACGCTCTCTGCCTCGTGCTGCCATACATCATTTGGGGCCATCTGCCTTTCCTTTCGATAAGCGGTGAGAACCTGCTTCACGCCACACCCCTCGCCAAACAAATGCATCACATTGAGAATGCGAGCCCAGATCCTCTATCGGAACGATTTTGTAACCTCGTGTGGAGGCAAGCAAGGGAACTTTGACCGACGCACCAATGTCTTCGTTGGCGTTCTGGGGAGCCACAGCCCGGAACTCCTCAACTAGGGCAATCGCCGTCTGCGGTGTCTTAACCTGTTGTAGGGGCGCGTTGACGCGGAATATTGTGCTGCTTTCCCAGCATTGCACGAAGGAGCCCGCTCCACATGATATAGCTTCGAGACATCTAGAGAACTGGCGATATACTGTCCGGCTCCACCTCAGGTCATACGTGCTGACCAGCCTGTTGTGCGGGGCTTGGGTCGTTGCAGGAAGCTGATGGCGCAGGCGTTGGGTCTTAGGGCCGGAAATCTTAGGATATGGCAGGCCAATCATGGACCTCATCCATATCTCTTGACAAAGGTTGAGAAGTTCATCCCCTGCTCGTGTCATATATTCGTTGTCCACACACCACCAGCCTTCAAGGGCGATGTGCTGTTCCAAGAGAAAGACCGAGAACTTGTTTATGAGATCCAAACCAGGGGCGTGGTGATTGGTGAGGTCCAGATTGCGTCGAAGGGGCTTGCTCAAACTCTCCAGCCGCTCTGTCATCCCTCCAACAGGCCCATGCCACCAGGTCCCTGCGGGCATATGGAACAAAAGCTGAATTTAGTCTTCTTCTTGATGGAATCAAGCCCCCATATCTCTGAACAGGTCTCTACCAGCTCCCGACTCGCTTCCCCAACAGCATCGCACCATTCCTGCAGGTCGCTGATGCTAGTGGCGTAGAGCAGCGTCCTGAGCTTTCCTCCAAAGCACCAAAAATGAATCAGATTATCAATGTCCGCAAGCCCACCTTTGGCTGTAAAAAATGCGACCAGGGTCAGCGGCCAGACCTAGAGTAGGTTTCGAAAACCGCCGCCTGTGAACGACTTGTTCCAATTGGCGATTTGTCGGGTGAGGGGAATGTCGCACAACCGTCCTTTTCGGCTGAATGTGCACGAATTGCAAGCTTCCAAGAGTTTTTCCTTGATTACGGGGAGGTTAAGCGTATCCAACCACGGGTATATAATCACTCCCAGAAGGAGGGAGTGGAGCATATCATAAGTAAAATCCTGGTGTGGATCGAACCCTTTGAGTCGGTAGAGCTCCGTGAGAGGGTGCTCTATTCCAACGAGATCGGCTTCCTTCGCCGGGAGCCCCTTGGTATGCCGTAGCACCCTCAGACTGGAAACATCGATAATATCCTTCCATTGACTGACTGCTGTCCAGCGCCAGTAGTAATCATGACAAGGCTGTCCTCCTGTCCAATGGATCGAGCAAAGCGCCGCCGCGGCAGAATTATCGGCCATGAACCGACAGACGCATCCAGAGATGAGCACAGGGCGGCCACAGCCCAAGTCGAAGGCCTGGACGCCGCGCCGGGGCCGAACCAGATCCGGCATCAGCCCACGGAGCATACTGGTGGCCTTCATCTTGGCACCAACCGCAACACAGTAGTTGGCAGAGACATGAAATCATGCTAGACCAGATCACACATTAGGTCCAGTTCTTATAATAATTTGTTCGCATTGAAAACCAAGACTCACCCTGCGTGAAAAGCCAGCCAAATTCATTGTCCGCACTTCCAGACGATTCCATCGTTTTCCTCCTGCCGCACTCATCCCGTCCTGCCAAAAGCTGACATTGAGCTGCACAACACGGGCTTCATGCTTCATGCAGAACTTCTTTGCCGGATGTGGGGGCCGCAGGAATGGACCAAAGTCCTTATGAAGCGGCGTGCCATCTTGCGGAACAAACTTGATATCTTCATTAGCCAGGGTATCCATAATTTGAGTCTCTTCGAGGAATACCACGGTCGTCTCGCTCACCTCCAATGTACCGCCCTTGGTAGGAATAGAGAACTTCGGCTTCCTTGGGTGCACCCGTTCACCGGCTCTAACAGACCAGCGAAATCGCTCGAATAAGACATGTCTTTTTTCCTATGTCTGCGGGCTAGAGCGAATTTTCAGGCCATGATACAAGGCGTATCTGGTCGAGCTGGATGGACTCATCCGCAGGACGTCTCCAAGCCAGATACTGACTGGCCTCAGATCCAGATAATCTTCATAGGTAGCTGTATACGTAGCTTCCAACGCCACTTGGTGCCATGCCACATCTCGGAACAACTTTTCGAAGCAAGCCCATCACTCGAGGTTGCCACTTGCTCTACCACATCGGGATACTGGATAACTTCAGTAATGTTCCTACAGGTTTGCATGCGTACGATGTCGAGCACACTAATCTGATAAAATGGTGCCCCATCTTTAGTCTCGCGACGAATAACCTGAGGTTTGGGAATGATTTTACGATACTTCTTCAGTTTTCCCAATGAGGGTACTTTGAGTCTGATTGGGATCTTTGCAAGCTCCTTCACCACTTTTAAAACGGTTTTCATTAGAGTATCACTGATAGGATGACGATGAGAATGGTACATTGCAAATAGAAGGGCATCTTCTTTGCAATCAAACGGGTTCCATGGGTTGTGAGGCAGTCTCATGTCGATGTTTTTCGGCGGAATAAAACAAGAAGAATACGGTATATCTTGGTCGATCGGTACTGAAGTTTCGACGTCTAACATCTCGTTAACTGTCGGAAACTCGCCATCTTCGTCCTCATGAGCTGACTCGCTAATATCGCTGGCATCGCTGATGATAGTGTCGTCATCTTCAGAATCCCAGTCACTCTCGTCGTAACTGCAACTGTCTTCGTCTTCCGCCTCTTGATCTTCATCTCGCCCGTCAGCTTGGTCGTCAAAATCCATGCAAAACTCGGAAAAATCATTGTATAATGTTTGGGCGTTCATGTTCCAGGAAGGCGCCGGATTCACAGTGCTTGCAGCTTGAGTTGTGGCCTGTCGAGCTAGGATTTTGGGGTCCTGCGCTCGCGATTCCAGGACCAGTCTCATGCAAGCATCGGCATCTTCGGATTCTTCGAAATCCAAGGCCGCTCGGTACTCTTCCGGATCGTGTCTCAAGTTGTTCTTGTTCCTTTGATGCATTGCCGTCAAAAAGTGAACCCCTTTACTGTACGGCGTTTTTATGGTTGACTTGCCCGTCCCAATTCTATGACAGATGTGGCACCGCGTAGCAGGCATCTTGAGAGGTCTGAACTGTTGTATATACGGTGATATGTTAGTCCGGTCGTTTGGATATCGAAAAGCTTTTGAACTAGTTTTGCGGCGTTAAGCACGGAAGGTCAATGCGGCATGCAATCCTCAAATTATACCCTAGACCTTTCCCTAAGTTTAGGTACAAGGTATAGCTATTACTGAATGGAACGAAGGCGTTGTTCCACTCTCGTTAGGCGGCTACCAAGGTGTGGTATCGTATCCAATTCTCATTCTCATAGAGAAGTAACCATTCAAGAGATGGGAGTGATGGTAGGAGAGTTGTGACTATCTTAAAGTGTATTGTTAACTAGGTTGAGGAGGTGTGGTCACCTCGCGGCCTGTTCCGGCCCGACCCGCTTGAGACGTCATTCGACAATATTCAACAAGAAGGGACGATCCCTAGCGCGCCGCCAATCTGAATCTAATTCTCCGGCTTCAGCCTATTAGATAGAGCTGTCATCCTATGCCTTTAGTACACTACACCTAAACTTGCTTAGGGTCCGAGGGCAGTCTCTGTTTGATTGGCTAAAGCGAGGGAATAGACTCAATGGCACTCCGGCGTGAAAGTACATTACTAGAGATTAGCAAACAAGGCATTCTAAGCTAAACCCTTTTAAGCATGCGGAATTGGGTCCGCGGACCATTTTTGATCTGGAATGACCAGTGACCCCGCATCCCATTCATCCCATTGGCGGAAGCTCGCTTCCCCACATCCCAAAATAGTTTAGTTCTGGATGCCTTTTTTGCCGGTCTCTATGGTATTTAGTCGTCCGTCGCCTCACCTGCAGAGAAGACACTTCCAAGGACAAGTTCCTCAACACTACGAGGCGGTGGCCCCGGGCATGATGCTTGTCGGTGCCTCGGCCCGTTGAGACTTCCTTGTCGTATGATCGACATTATTGTAGCAGTTAGATTAGTCGCTTCATGTTTATAGTTGGCCCTCGCCAGATTGGACGGTCGTCGCGTTGTGGATATCCATCGCTGGTTCCTTTGCTCCCTCACAATAACAGACCAATACTGTCACAAGATGCCCAACACAAGATCCAACGCGCGACTCGTAGGTCGAGGCGGTGCAAGAGGTCGAGGGAAAGGTCGCGGAAGGGGCAGTGCCAGGGGCAGTCGCGGAGGCAAGAGAACATTGGTTGAAGAAGCCCAATCTGTGCCAAACCTCAAGCGCGCACGCATCACAGCCGAAAGGTATGATCAATCACCTATTACGAGCTATGTACGCCGCTAATCTGATACCGCATCTGATTAGGCCAACTGCCAATAATCACGGCTCTTATGAAGAATTTGGTTATGTTGTTGGTGAGGCTGACAATGATTACGAGGACAACGATCAGTCTGATGATGAGGACCATGTTGATGATGAGACACGCGACGACCTCGGCCACATTGGCAATGCCAATTATGTGGATTTTGTTGAGGATATCGAGGATGGTGCCAACATCGCTCCTTCGGTTACCCACCCGACTTCCCTACCAAAGTCCATTTCCACTGTCACCACAAGGCGGGCTGAGAGCGGTGGGCCCAGCATCTTGCGGGCACAACATCAGCGCCGGGTTACAGCTCCCTTGGGCTTATTAGCGCCTCGCGCGCCTCTCGCTGGTACCCCGGTGCCCTCAATGAGTGGCGATCCACTTGGCATCGCTGACAGTTTGTTGCAGACGGCCCGTGTGCGCCCTTTGGCGCCGACTATGACCACTGCAGATGCAGTAAGCAGAGTCAGGGCAGCTGATATTAGCAGCTTCTTTCTCTTGGAGGATGTGGTTGAGGTACGTAAGCAATTCCGGGCTTGAGCGACCAAATCAGTGTAATAACTCTCCAGGCGCCGCCCAACGTGGCCCTAGGGGTTGCGATTAAATACATCGGCGAGCTCGTCACGATGAATAAAGAAATGCATACCCAGCTCCAGGCCCTTGAAGCGCGGGTAAACGAAATGCACGAAACGAAAGCGGCCAAGGGAGTGAGTCAAGACCTTCATTTTCAATGCAATTAGGGACAAGGCTAATTCTACCTTAGGGAATTCGCGCCGCAATGCGGCAGCTGCTCTTCTGGGAGCACGCTGGGGGCGCGTTGTGGGGCGACAATTCCGCCATCGCGGTAAGAGCTTCAGCACGACCTTCTTTCTAGCATCAGGGTCGTTCTAATGGAATTTCTAGGCCGAGTTGCGCTCCCGGGGTGTTATGGCAAAGGCCCCTACACAGTCCGTCCTCTCCAAGATCTCGCAGATCAAATCTGATCTGCGCCAAGACCTGCGAAAGCGGTTAAGAGACGTCCATCTGCAGCCTGTCCCTCTCGCCTTCAACGTCTCCGAGGAGCAGGCGAAGGCTGCTTCGCTATGGGTAAGCTAACTTATACATGTTCCAATCCAATGCTAATCATCCTGACTTCTACGTTGCAGAAGTGGAAGGTGTCGCAATGCTCCGCCAGCCGAGCCGACTTTTGGGAGCAATGGGACCTAAGTTATCACCTTCTTTCCGCAGACGACAAGTGAGTTCTTCGCATATGAACTGCAGTCCCTGACATTATCTCTAGGAGGCTCATTTTCGAGCGAGACCTCCAGTGCCATGGATGGGAGAAGAAGGGGGACGGTGGGCGGGGTCTCCCAGGACGGCAAGGTCCTAGCCGGGCAAACCGCCTGATCAGTAATTCCTGGACCTCCGGGAAGTAGGTCGCAAGAGGACCTCGGCACAGTGTAATGTTTGTTAGATAGGCCAAAAGCCGTCAACATGATTCTGAACATGGCACACCTGATTTCAGCCCATTTAAGCCTGATATCAATCTGACGGAGTGCCTTGAATTAGAGAGCTACAAGCACGATATCAGGCGGAAACCAGCTAGAGGCAGGCTGCCACAGATACGATATCACATAGGAACAGACTTGATATCAGATAGGAACAGGCCTGAAGTCAGGCTAAATCTCACCTGAAATCAGACAAATATTTCACAGATTCCAACCGATCACAGGGCTGAAACCAGCCAGATCCCAGATAGATTTTCAGTCGGTTTCAGACCGATTTCAGGCTGATTTCGTCTGATGCAGGATTGGCTGTGTACTCAACCAAGGGCAGCAGTCGCTTGGCATTCTCCGCAAAGATCGGATGCTTTGTCGCATTGTTGAAGGCCTGCTCGATGGAATAAAAGGCGGGTACGCAGTGCCTCAGCATGTAGGAGTCGGATTCGGCCATTTTGATGGCGTTGGTGGTTACCGTGAACGTTTGAATCGTGAATGATAACTTATTACAGAACTCGGGGGAATGGGTAAGGTGCCGAACGGTTTTAAGCCCCTCTGTATCTATTGTTGCCGGTTTCGTGAAATATGCCCGCAAATACAAACAATGCTGACTGGGCCTCGGCCACTGATCGCCACATTGCCAACTGCGTCCCCCAGCGAGTGATGACAGAAAGCACAACGCGAAGACCTTACCGTCCTCAGTTTGCTTCATGACTTCTCTGAGCCTACCGAGCTGTTAGGGCGAGTTCATCATGTTTACTGCTATTGCTTAGGCATCTAGGGTAACGACTTTGAAGAGTGGATCGTCTCGCAGGGCATCAACAACGAGCAACGGCAAGCTGTGGGCCTGGCAACCAACAGTGATGACCCTGGGGTACACCTCTCGGATTATTCCCCATGCCTTGATACTGTAGGACACATTGTCCGTCACTGCTGAGTTGATTTCACACCCCTCGAACTCTCGGTTTAGTTTTTCTAGGAGCCAGGCGGCCACCACATAAAGGACCGTCGATTGAACAATTGCCGGGATTGAAGTCTGACTTAATATAAAACGCCCCATAGCCGGGGACGTGGGCGCACAGATTCATTATGCGGTGCTTGTTGATATCGTTTGATTCATCCATCACAGCATTGATCACGTAGCTGCAGGACTTTGCTATCGGTATGAACTTGGCTCGGTTCTCCTGGTAAGCTTCTTCCAGGAGGGGGCCCGGCCAGTCCTTGCGGTCGAGGAATCCTAACCGCCGGCTGCAGACGGCGAAGAGCCTGCGTGACAGACTTGTTCTGGTAATAGGAGAAAGGAGAGTTCGTCAGATATACCAACAACACGAGCTACTTTCGGAAACGCTCGGCCAGGTCCTTGGTTGGTGGGGGAACCTTGAGATCCTTGGGCTTGTCGTCCACGACCTTCGTATATATATGGATTTCCTCCTAGGGGTGTAGCTGTTGCACTCATCAAGATGCCTCATCAACTTGGTGGTATTCCAAGCGTCATCTTTCCCGCAATCACAGGCCACAGGTTATCCTTGCAATGCGGAGGAGGACCGCGGCTGGATAACAGCCCTTTGAGGCTCGAGATGCTTGCTAAGGAACCTAACGTATGTAGGTAGACCTAGTTTAGCACGCCTCCATGCCCTTCGGGAGGCTGCGAATGGCCGTTAGCGGTCATTTCGCCCGGCGTAAAACATCAAATCAATCAATCAATCTTTCCCGCAATGACGACAAATTCCTCCATCACCCTTCAAACCAGATTCTTCCGACGGTCGTTGACGAAACATCCTCTCCTCAACCTTAACGTTGGTTCGGGGGGCTTTGCGCTTGAGGCTACTCCGCCCAGCGATGACTTGTTCAGAATTACTGGACATAGTAGAATGTGAGGATATATCAAGCACTGTATATAATGGATATTGCGTGGGAGAGAGCTTAGAAGGGAGTAGCGGGTACTGCCAGATGGTAAAGTGGGAAACACTTGTTTATGCTCCTCTGCCAGGAGAGGGCGATCTATATACACCCATAACACCCAAATTGCAATCTACCAAAGAGTCTTGGTCATCTACAAGGGCATGCCGGGAATGAATATGGATGGGTCATCGTGACATCATTCTGACCAGTTCGTTGCAGGTAGGTTAACAAGCCTCGAGGGCGTACGCACTTATTCAGCCATAAGTGAAAGTCTGGACTGTCAGCCTCCACGGTGGAGAATTTCACTAACGTGATGGCCCATATCTCTCTGCGCAACACATCGAAAATCTTTGCCAGTGAAGAAGTCACTCCAGCGATAGATTTGCTTGGCGCTTGGACGTCTCGGTTCATCACCGTGGCTCACAGTGCAAGGTTCCAAGAATGCCCGGCTTTACATCTTCATAGTCTTTTGTTGTTCTCTAGATGATCTTGACGACGTCGAGGAGGATGCAATGTAACGACTCAAAGGGACAATCTATGTGCAGATTGAACCCTTTGGGGAAATATAGAGGTGATAGAGGCTGACTGATACCTTTATCTCCAGGCCGTGTTTTATCTGCTGCAAGGCTCTGGTGTCCCAAACATCCATCATTTGGGCCATATATTGGACCTGTGGGCGATAAAGTAGGCAACACACGACATGAGTAGTTGCTCTTGAAACGGTGTGACCCAGCTTGTGAAGCCGTAGGCCTCCAAATAACATTCTCAGCCCCCTTTTTGGGTCGAACGCAACTATGCCCTGCTGAGCGCGGGAAAGATCATTCTTAATCTCGCGTATCATGTTCATGGCCTTTTTCCGGGGTTAACGGGTGGTGAGATCAAGTTGTATTTGGCAGGCAGCTCCATGTTACCCTGTCTGCAATTTGCCCTTGCCCAGGCGAGCTGTTTTTTCTGCGTCCGGGTCCCTGAACACGGTATCCAGTATCGTTAGTAGAGCCATCTCAGGTGAAATCTGGAAAGTCCCTCAGTTGGACGCGAAATACGGTCGCACTTTAATCCAGTGCTTGACTCGCAGAAGAGAGAAGCTGTACGCGAGTTGCTGCTGTTCGGTATCAAACCAGCCACGGTTCGCCGCGAGTTCGAGCTTCAGCATGATCGAGAAACTGTCAAGATCTTGGCGAGACCCCATAAAGTGACTTCTTGGGTAGGGCAATCCCTCGGAACAGTGATGGATTGCAGTAGCTGCGAGACGTATTTCAAGTTCGCAAACGCGGTGAGTAGCCTCATGCGTTCAATCAATGCTACAGCGAGCGAACGGGGTGGCGGTCTGTCCCATTTAATGGTTTAGGAAGAGGGATCGTGCTCCCTTCATGAACGATAAACACCATATCTTGTAGTTGTCTGAGAGCCGACTTCTATCTCGGTCAAGTTTTCATCATCTGCTGGAATAGCATTTAAATATTTTCATTCTGGTGCCGCTGTTCTCCCCGGCGTTGCTCGTCGGCCTAGCCAGTGTTGATAGATTTTCCAAGAAAAGGAAGAGTTGGAGAAGGTTAGTTTAGTGTGACGGCGTCATAGAATGATGCGCTTTGGTGATCTGCTCTGGAAGATCTTCCAGCCGTTCGGGAAAAGGGTCGTTTACCGCGTGTTTCTTTGCGGAGAGTCGGCGCGGGGGTTGTTCAATGGGTGCGTCTTGTGACGTTTCGATGTATTTCTGTCTCCTCAAGAGGATCGATAGCGGGCGTTGCAACCACAGCGACTTCTGGAGAAACCGACTAAATCGTCCACATTTCGAGCAGCTTGTCAGCTAGACAATGGCCCGGTTGTTCAGAAAGGTCGAGTATCCCCCGGCGAATATCAAACCACGGCCGCTTCAAGTTGCCGTATGACCGTGACACCAATCTACCCTCCCATCCCAGCATTTAGTGACCTCGAAGAAGGCCCTGTGCGAGCAGATGGACGTATTTGCCCCTGGGCACCTTGTGTTGTCCGTGTAGACCGGAAGAAATTTTTATCCGAAGAAAAGAAATTCAAGCTTGGCAAAGCCGTCAAAAAGTCCTGCCAGAAGATTCTGCAGATTCTGCCAACAGAACCTGCTAGAAGATTACACAAGAATCGCGTTGAAGTACACAAAACCGCCAAAATTACGCAAATTCTTCAACAAGTTACATGTACTGTGCATGAATGTTACGCCAAATCACCACAAAGTACACCTCTTGCTCCGCGGATTCTGCTGTACTTTGCCCAGCAGGTTCTGCAGAATTGCCGGAATAAGAATTCTGGTCTGCTATTTAACAGCAAAACCAACCCATGGGAGCTTGACAATGAAACTAGCCAATTAACCAACGATAGAGCGGATGAAAGGGAACACATGCTGGCTTCTATTTGAGAGACGCGTCGCTTTCCCTAGCACTAGCCTAAAAGCGGTTAGATTATCTAGATTTTTCTAAAGATTACCCTAGCGTTTTAGGTGGGACGTGCATACCTAGCGATTCAAGTGGGACGCCTAATGACAATCTTTGTCGCTACCATCTGCCACGGCGAGAATGTCTACCTCAAACAGCCCCAAATCCAGCAGCCCCAGCTCTGATCCAGGAACACCCAACTCTGCCTCCATGTACGGGTTCTCCGACGAGCCTTATGACACATTTCAACCCAAAATCGCCGCACTGCTCGAGAGCATCGGGCATTTCAAAGACATAGTCCTGGAGCACCTCCGCGGAGGCAGCTTTAACCACGTTATCATTGCGCGAGCAACAAGAATATCTACCAACGATCCCATCCAAGGAATCTTCCGTATCCCGCGTGATGTCTTCAATGAGCCCATCGATGTCGAGATCGAAGACCAAGCAGCTGTCCTACAGATGCTAAACGCCCAAAAGAATCTGAACACGCCCAAGCTCCTAGCTTTTGATGCATCCCTCAACAACCCAATCCACTTCCCTTTCACCTTCATCGAACTCGCCCCAGGTCTCCGTCTCCATGACGTTTATCGTGGCATGTCTCTCCCCGAGAAACTAAGCATGGTCGATGAACTAGTCAAATACCTCCTCGCCGCCGAGCGAGTCACCTTCCCTCGTCACGGCATCATCACCGCCGCCAAAGACTCTCCAGTCAAAGGCTCCATCTACGACCCGTCTGGGTTACCACCCATGCAACTCGATTTCCGCCACCTAGGCGAATTCTGCAACCTGGGCGACCGCTCAAATCGCACAAACTCCAGTCCCGAATCATGGACTGACACGCTCTTTAACATGATCGCATCCGAGTGCAACGGCGCTGATACCTCAAGTGATTACGATCCCATTCTGGAGATTTGGGAGAGGGTTCGTGAGGTTTTTCATCAAATGTGCGACTCAGGACACTTCTCTCTCCGCCACGAAGCTTCCCTCTCAACTGCACCGAGTATCCTATACCACTGGGACCTCGAGCCGAGAAATATCATCGTCACACGAACGGACGAGGGGTATAGAATTGAGAAAATCATTGATTGGGATGGCGTACAGGCCGTGCCCCCCGTAATGGCACGTAGGCCGCCGATATGGCTTTGGGATACCACGGACGAGATGTGGGACTTTACGATTGGAATTGAGATGGAGTCTGTCGGTAGTGATTTTGATGGTGATGCTGATTTGCTTGATCCAAGGAGGTATAATGCTTGTAAAGGCAGGCTTTCGGATGATGAGCGACTGATACGAACTCGGTTTGAGGAGAGGCTTGTTCAGGGACTTGGAGAGATTTATGAGGGGTATAATATGAGGGATTATATGGAGGAGGCATATGGGAATGGAAGGTGGATTCGTCGCATGACGAGGATTGTTGTAAATGGGATTCATTCGGATTGGGAGGAGAAGAGGTTGGAGCATCTTATTGAGAATCGGGGTGCGTTTATGAAGAGGTCGCAAAGCGGTGCGGAAAGTGAAGTGAGCAGGGGATAAGTGGAGGAGCACGGGGTTCTGCCGGGTATAACTGGAATTTGAGTTTTCATGGTGCAGAGTGGAATTTTTGATGTGCTTGTAATTGCAAAAATTTCGTGGGGGGTGGTGAGACAGTGTGATCTTTCAATGCGCCTTGGCCGCTGACTAAGGTCATGGTACTACCGCCTTCTTGGAAGGGCTATCGTCCCCTAAACCACAGGCTTGGTTTCTGGGCCAAGACTGACCTGCGCCTAGAGTTTCTTCCTGCCGCAAAGAATACTGAGCCTTCCAAAAGGTGTTCGCGCGTATGATTCCGCCCTGAACTTCCAAACCCTCTCGCGCGACTCCATGTCCACTGGGGTCTCAATCCGGTGGGAGTGAGCTCTCAGTGGCAATGGATACAGCTTCTGTCGCACGCCAAGTTGAAGGAGCGTGGACTCTGCAAGATATGATGTTATTATCCCGGTGTCTGGGAACGTGGAAACGCCTCCGCACCAATTCCATCTACGAGAAAGAGCTAGGTCTGATTAGGTGTTCCCAGACACCCCAAATAGATATGTGCTCGGTTCCCCCGAATAATTCACATATCTCGAAGGGCCGATACAATGCCGTCCATATGTCTCATTTCCAGTCATTGATTGGATCATATAGTTGATAGAAGGTGAAGGTTATGATCTAGCGCAGTGTCATGTGCAAGATGGACACGGAGAGTGGGAACAAGAACAGTATCTGTGATTACACTCATGTATTGAGTTGTGTTGTCTTATTGTCACTGAGGAGTACATGACGAGCGTGGAGGCGAGATTTCACATTCCTCCGGTAGCAGCCGGAGGTGAAATTTTACTCGCGACAGCTAACATTGACATAGTGCTCATAGACCCGCAAGGGAACCAGATAGCACTTTAAATTGAGTCATTATTAATATTATTATTGTCTTGATTGAAGTGAGGGGGTGATGTGAAGTGCCATGACTGCCCCACATTCCAGCACGGTCCGAATCTATTATAATTGTGAGCAGATGTGTACCTGCATACAAATCTCTACGGAAAACTAGTTGAC
>MU006039.1:0-46593 GCA_010093745.1 Piedraia hortae CBS 480.64
TGTTGTGAATATGCGGTATATTACGCGCATTATTAGTAACCGTCGCTCGGCTCTCGACTTCACGCGTCAACTAGTTTTCCGTAGAGATTTGTATGCAGGTACACATCTGCTCACAAATATAATAGAAGGCCCGTGCGTAGCCTCGTATGAAAAGTCACCAATCGTATGACCGTAAGCAAGTGGTCATATATGCAATAAGACCGTAGGCATGCAGTCACCCATGCTTTGGCAACAGGAGTTGACCAACTTCCTACGAAGCATAAGCTTCACACCTCTATGGAGTGACGCTTGTCTGCTACGCGATGGTGCGGGCACGCTAATTGTGATATACGTGGACGATATACTTATCGCCGCGTCAACCGTCGAAAAGATCCAGCACAGTGCCAACTTACTTGGTCAGCAGTTCCGTCTGCAATCCCTTGGAGACATAAGTTTTTACCTCGGGTACAGGATCTTGCGCGATCGAACGAAGCGACAAGTCAACATGGTTCAAGACGCCTTCGTGACACAGACAGTTGACGCATACCACATGGATAACGATGACGAGTCCGAATTACCGCTCAGCCCAAGGGAAGAGCCGAGGGCTGCGAAAGCAGAAGCAGGCGAAGATTACACCCCGCCGGCCAACCTGAAACATCGTTATCAATCACTAATGGGTAAGCTAACGTGGCTCGCAACGCAAACTCGCCCGGACATTGCGTTCGCGGCCGGAAAGCTGTCGAGGTACATACACAAGCCAAACGACGCACACCTCGGCGCAGCCAAGCGTATCGTACGATATCTTAAGGGCACTGCAAGATACGGCATTGTATTCCGAGGAAACGAAACAGGCGAACTCGGCCTGAAGGGCTACGCGGATGCTTCACATGCAGACGACGTGGACACACGTCGCTCCTCAAGCGCATACATCTTCATGCTCGCCGGGGGGGCCCATCGCCTGGAAATCCGGGCGGCTGCCACTGGTCACTCTGTCCTCTACAGAGTCCGAATACTGCACCCTCAGTATAGCGGCCAAGGAGGCCATTGCAGTGGCGCGCTTGCTGGAAGAACTGAATTACACTGGAGACATCAAGCCGGTTACACTGTTTGAGGACAATAAGCCAGCCATAAGCTTGGTCTGCCAGGACGAAGATGCTACGTCTGACGGCAGAACTAGACATGTCGATGTACGGTGGCACTTCGTACGCGGAAGGTCTGCTCGTGGAGATGTTTCGGTGGAATGGATCTCAACCGACAAGCAAGCCGCCGACGGGTTAACCAAAGCACTCAATTACGTCAAGTTTACCAGGTTCCGGTGTGCAGCTGGAGTCCAAGACTGCACCGAAGCGATCGAAGATGGAACAATGGCGCGACAAGGGGGTGAGGCGAGTGATGCCGCGCATTGAGGTGGTGGCTGTCGGTGCGTCTTGGAGTTTCTCAGGTTTTCGCCCAAAGGATTTCCCTGAGTTCATTCAGGTTGTCATTGACACCTGCATGGCAAATACACTCCAGGTCACAAGCAACAAGGGGTGGGTTGAAGGATGTGTCACCTCATGACCATGTACAACGTCCTTTCATGTATGCAGCACATACAACTATACCATTTTTATGTCTTAGTGTACTCACACTATCAGTTCGTCCCATTTAACTTGAGGACATTTCTTCCCCGTCCCATGTACGCTCAGGAGTAGCGTCATCCTCGACCATTGTATCCCAATGACCTCGACCGGCTCGACCGTTACATTCAAACATCTCGTTACGCCTATCTGTACTTCCATAGTTTGGCTAAGGAATGAAGACATTGGGCAAGGTAATATCATGGAAACATATACCGAGACGCAAATTCTAGGCTTCCTATCAACGCACTGTAGAGGTCCCATCCGTCTCGGACAATAGTTAGGAATCCAACGATTTCGCTCACAGAACCGTTAGATCGTAAAATAGTTACCAAAATCATGAAAGAAACCTTAAAGCTACCTAGTTCGGAGGCAGATCTTTCTCCATAGCCGACGACAGGTGCAACAGCCTCGCTTTTGCTTCCTCCCAATATTCAAAGTATATTTTAGAGGCTTCGCCGCTGGGAGGTTTACCCCAAACGAGAAGCCGTAGGGTGTGATAGTATTGCCGTAAGGAAGGTACATTGCATTTTGTTCGATTTCTGTCTAGTTAACGAAATGTTTTACATGTTTCAGGCGTGAAAGTATACACCTGACTCTGTAGCTCGTCTATCCAGAATCGGAGCGCAGTGAGCGACAAGTACCGTCGCAACACTGATTATATTGGCGAGTGTGGTGATGATTTGCATGTTTTGTGTATAGTGTGCAAGCGGTGGGTTGTGTTGGCTGAAAAGGGTCGTTGTGAAGAGTTCTATGCACGGGTGGACACAGTGAGGGCGATAGCGGTGTAGAACGCAGTGCCTGCACGTGGGATTGGCTGAGACTGTTCTATAATTCTTAATGATTTTAGGTATACAGTTCACATGACAGCTCCATGACACCTGTTACTGGGTCCGCTTTCGCTATGTCAAGAATCTGATAGAGGTATGCAAGTTGCGGAGCAGAAGTGAATATCAGCTAACACATCGTCGGTACTTTGTGCATGTGTGACCCTTTTCCTCTTCCTTCCAAAAGCGGATCAAACTTCCTTTCCAAGACAATTTTGTCATCATACAAATGGCATGCAGTGGTTTGACGCTTCTCTGCATTCCTACAGTCAGCGAACTGATCGCTACGCACGAAACAACTATTTCACAAGAGCGCTCGACCAGCCCCACCGAGTTACAGAACCCGGGTTGTCTGAGACAATGAAACAATGCTCCTTGTTCCATTACCTCAACTTGGGGTTAGGTACCGAAGGGTTCGATTACATTGTGATCAAGGACAAAGAACTCATCACTGTCTAGGGGAAAAGGGCAGATACCACAATGTGGCCATTGTCGATGGTCAGATGTCAATGGCATTGTGTTCGTTGAAGTGTTTAGCAGCACTGTTTCGCTTTGCACCTTATAAGCCTCAAGTCCGCCATCCTTCTGTTCATATCACTCATCAACTTGCATTGCATTGCATCTCATCGCATCCACAATCATCTGCATACACTTACAGCATGTTCAGCACCGTCAACACTCTCACCCTCGTCTCTGGTCTTCTAAGCTCGGCTGGTCCAGCTCTTGGTCATTCCTGGATCGACGAGTTCCAGGTCATCGGCCCCAACGGCAGCTACACCGGCGATCGCGGCTTTGCTCGTGGGTATGTTGCACGCACCGACCCCTCCTTTAACGGCTTCTCAGTGAACTACCAGGTGCCATCTGATGAATCCGGCCGCATCCGGATCAACTCATCGGACCTCCTCTGCCACCCCTCTCAGCGTGCTTCCAACTACACAAACCCTAGCTACCCAATGCTGCAGGTCCAGCCAGGCAGCCACGTAGCCATGAAGTACCTGGAGAACGGCCACGTCACCCTGCCCTGGAACCAGCTCGGCAAGCCAAAGGCCGGCGGCACCGTTTTCGTCTATGGCACCACTCAGCCGTCTGAATCTGAAAAGATGGTCGACGTTCTTCGATGGACTAAAGACGGCAAAGGCGGCAACGGCCGTGGCTTTTTGATGGCCGCTCAGGCCTACGACGATGGTAGGTGCCATCAGCTCAACTGCGGAAACGTCTCCCTCGCCCGCCAGGTCCTCTATCCCAACCACGTTCCGGGCCAGCCCACCTCAAGCCTGGAGCAGTGGTGCGAGAGCAACGTCCACATCCCCGCATCTCAGCCAGAGGGCAGGTTGACAGTTTATTGGGTCTGGCAGTGGCCCACGGAGCCGAACGCTGACTGCACCTATCCGGGTGGCAAGGATGAGTACTACACCACCTGTGCTGACTTCAACGTTGTGAACTCTGTTCCTCGGCCAGCATCCTCGCACACTCTTGCACAGGAGAACCCGCAAACAGCAGCGGTGAGCAATTTCCGCAGCCGCACAGCTTACACTACTTCGCCAACCATCGTCACGATGAGCGGGAGCAAGACAATCAATGCCCCCTCCGCTGGTGCAACGCAGGATGGTGCTTGTACAAATCCCAACCCAGCTCCTGTGCCTGCTTCGTGTGATCCTGTGACCGTCTTCGACGGTGCAGCTTACACTTCTGCCTTGGAGGTCAACAAGCAGCTTGCGGGCTTGACACAGAGTCTCAGCGCTGCTACGACGCATGCTACATCTGCAGCTACGATGAGTTATGTTAGCGCCTCTGCAACGTGTGGAGCGTCCATGGTAAGTTCTGCGACCCCTGTAGTGACAGCAACGAGCTCTGAAAACTCGACCGAGTTCCAGACTATCATGACGGTTGGACCGGCCATTCTTACGACGACATCGTACGCCTTTAGCGTCACAATGGCAGCTGGGGCACATCCTCGCGATTTTCACTAGCGAGACTGAAGGATAGATAGTTTTTTTGAGAAGATGATTGACAAATTTTTTTTACACGCTCTTGCGTCCCTTTTCCATTGTTTCATTCTGGATTTTGTATGCTCGGGACCAATCGAAGGGAATAAATCATGCCCGTAGATCGGAAAAGCTACTTTCATCTGAGCTAGATAATTGCCGTATATATCCTTCCTGCTACATAAGCCCTCCTCACGGCTAAATTGTCATTCTCGGAATTATGTAGACTTTTCCTCACAAACGCGGAACTCACCCTCCTTGCGCTCCCGGGCCCTCTTGGCCGTCTCCACCTTGGCCTCATGATACTGGCGAACAATCTCCACATTTTTGTTGGGAGGGGAATGCCTCTTCAGCAGAGCGGCTTTCCTCCATGTCAACCGTGACCTGCCCAGGAATACCTCGCTTCGCCAGAACATCCTCGAACGCATCTTGCTGGGAGGAGGAAGTCTCTTCTGCAAAGCGACTCTCCTTTATATCAATCATGACTTGTGCGGGAATACCCCGCTCCTCCACCTTCACCTCAGTCCGCAGGGTGGAAGGTGCCGGAGAAGCGCTGGGGGGTACGGAACCTGTACCTCGCGTTAGTGACCTTTTACCCTTCTATATCAAGGACAGCACGTACTTAAATATGCGGTATGATTGACTCTCGTTGGTTTGGAGCCTGTACCTCGCATTAGCAGCCATTCTCGTCGCCTTCATCAGGGTTTGCACGTACTTAAATAAGCGCTATGGTTGATTATGCTAGCATAGTTGCTCGGTGCAGAGCCTGTACCTCGCATTAGTAGCCATATTTTTACATAAGAGGTCTCACATACTTAGATACGCGCTGTGATTGACTAAACTTGATGTAGAACCTGTACCCGTCAGTAACTCTTTCTTGCCGCCTGCATGGAAAGGTGCACATGCTTGGATATGCACTATGATTGACTACGCTGGGCGCAATACTCAAGTATGCGCTATGATTAAGTATCTTCGGCGCAGAATCTGAAGATGTGCTATGGTTAATTATGACTGGCGCAGAAAAAGCGTCCGCGACAAAGAGTGCTATAGCACCAGCAAGAATCAACTGCATTGTGAATTTTGATATTATAAGAGCTGATGGAAAAGTTTTGCGTGTGCGAGAGAGTTGTATGTGTGTGTGTGTGTGTGTGTGTGTGTAAAAAGGACTAGTGGCTGGAACTGAATTTTCGTCCTTGGCTAGGGGAGAGACTTTACCGAATGTGTGAATTAGAGTTGACAACTCGCGATGATCTTTACTGAGAGAGGAAGTTAAGCACGTAGCCAGCGGGGCTGACAGCTGTCAGCTGACAGGTCATTTGTTCTCGAGATGACGTTGCAACAGCAGACATGCCTCGTAGCGGAAACCTGTTTTCGGGTGAAATCATAGGAAATGCGGTTTGTAAATGCTTACATGCTCATTGGCAGCGAGGCTGCAGCCGACAAGAAATTTTCACAAGTGCAATCTGTCATCCAGACCTTTACCTGATCAGTCTTTGATGCCAGAAGCTCAAGTCCACCTAGCGAGGGGGATAAGAAGGTATGTCACATCGCAGCAGTATTAGTGCCTGACCCACTTCCCTTTTGCTGGTCAGTCTATACTGAGATGCATGGCAAACATTTCCTTCGTCAGTTCAACAGAAACATTTCATAAAGCCTACCGTGCCGCCTCTACCTCTACCCACCTCCTTTCCTTCCTTCTCATTCGAAAGCCCCAAGAACCATAGGAACACTTCAACACCGAACACCAGCCAAAAAGCGAAAATTCTACTTCGGAATCGGCACAGCGCCCTTCTCCCTCTCCTTCTTTTCTTCCTCCTCGTCTACGTCATCGGGGGTGATGCCCTTGTGGAGCGCGTGTTCCTTGAGAGGGCTGTGCGGGGTAGTTGGATGTGCGGCCGAAGGCGTAGACGTCGTATTCGCAGCGCCGGCGCTGTTACCAGCCGGAGTGAGCAAAGAAGAGATCGAAGTGGGCGGAGACCCGATCAGGTGCGGAGACTGCTGACCCGGTGAGAGGTGAGGAATCGTATCAGGCCTGTGATTTAGTCTTGTTAGCAAAAACCCAGCAATAGGAAGGAATCTGCCGTCCAACTCAAAGGAGTCTGCCTCGGTAGAATGTATGCCCTTCACCAGCGCCCCAAATCAAGCCTAGACCATCTCCACAGCCCCATCCAGAATCAGAAAGAAAGAGGGCAATACATACGAAGGATGCTCCCTGCCCAGTCCACCGGAAACCGCATCCGATTTCCCCGCCTTAGACATTGCATAGTCGCCCGAATCAAAGTACTTGCGCTCCTTCAGCTTATTCTGCAGCAGGTCCTGGCGGTTAGGGAGCTTGCCGTATAGGCGGAAAAGCTTCGCCTCCTCCTCCGAGAGCGACGAAATGTCGACTTTGTTCTTCTGATGAGGATTGACTGCCATTCTTGCGATCGCGGTGGCGTTAGCGTTAGGCGTTAGGGAAGCCCTATTTTTGCTGAATGGTAGGGGCAATTCAAAGGCAGGAAGTCTTTGCGCTAGAGTGGTCTCGCGTGGACTGTGAGAAAAAAAAGCCAAGGAGGGGTGAGGTTCGGCGTTGGTTGATCTGGTGATCAGTTTCGCACGTGACTGTGGGGTTGGAAACAACCATCAAGTAGGGGTGGGGGGCGTCACTTGACAGGCTGTGTGTAGCTGTGTGTGGCGCTGACGTTAGGGCAACAAACTCGGGGTTGAATATGACATCAACGGCACAATGAGATAGAGGTGCAGTTGAAAAAAAAGATTTCCTTCCGTATATTACATCGCCTTGAGGTTGGAGTCGAACAGATTGAATCTGACAAGCTGAAGACCAGTGCCAATGCAATGAACAAATAAGATCAATTTGAGCCGATTTGTACACTTGTGTTCCCGAGGGTAACTCCTTCAAATACGAATGCTCTTTGGTCGATTCGTATATATCTGCAACTGAACCTCCAGTGTCTCGCAGCGTTGTAGATAGCAAACTTCCCACCTCATTCCCATCCCAGCCAGTCCCATTCGCCTGTTCCTTTATAACATGTCCATCAAACCCTCACAACAGGTACAACGCTGACTCTTCCATGCGCGCAAACGAATGGCAAATCACACCGCGCCAGCCTGCTTATCAAGGCAGTGCACTCCTCTTTGTTCAGCAAGTCATTAAACATGATCGCAGAGCGGCACGCCCTCGAACAAAGCATTTCTCGAATCCTAGTCGGACACGAGGTATTCCCGCCCTCCTCCGCAGTCCAGGCCTCTGCTCGCAATAAATCTCTCAAAATCCTCGGGTTCGCGAGACACCTTTCTGCGATACCAACAGGCAACGAGCGGATCTTGATCACCTCTGACAAATCGTAGGTGATGCCCCATTTGGCAAAGTAGGATGCGTGGCGGGCGAACAGAGCCAGTTCTTTAGATGTAAGTTTGAACAGTGGGGGGTTGGTAGGGATGTGGGCTTTCACGGCTGATGTGTGGCCTGTATTGGAGAATATAGATTCCGTGGCAGGGGAATGGAGTTCTGAGAGGAGATCCTCGAGGATGATCCGTTCGGATGCGGCGTGTTGGTCAACCAGAATGAGTAGTGTTTCTGCCACGCAGGGCACGCTGCAGAGTATGAATTTGCCGTCTACTTGATTGATGACCCGTGATTGGGATAGCTGGGCCTTGGAGATCCGTAATGTGTCTGATAGGATGCCCTCACCAAGGCAGTCATGCTTTGTAACTTTTGCATCTGGCCCTTGGAGGGCCTGGATGGGTTGCTCCGCCGGGCAAGCGAATACGGGATTCTGCCAATCTTGGATGAATTTTGGAGGAACTTTGTCAGTTTGATCTGAGCACTTCATTAATCTAGTACTGCTCATTCTTTTAACAGTGTCTCCATTTCTTATATCGTCTCTCTTCCGCATCATCAAAACAGCGCCGGTGCGAGAATTTACTTGGAAACCTTCTCTTGTCACTGGATTGGTCCAGTTCATTGAGCCATCTGTTCGACCTTCAGCTTCGTCTGCGGCTCGCAAAAGCTCGGCCTCGTCTATGCTGCCAAATTCACTGGATGGTTGTTTAACAGTCTTGCATTCACTGCATACCACGTCAGCAGATGCCGACTCAATCAAATGTTTACTGGGACGGCTCTGGGCACCAGCTCTTATACGACTACATTCCCCTCGAAAGTTAACACGATCAGGAGCAGGACCTTCTGGCTCAACCCGTGATCGCTTCTTACGAGGCTGGAAATGGTGTGCGACGAGCCACTGGCGCACGGTAGCTTCGAGCAAATCAGCAGCCGCTTCCTGTACAGATTCCTCACTGCTCCGACGACCGAGTTGCAGACGAATTACAAACATCGGCCAGCGATCGACGCTCTTACGGCCAGCAGACTCTTCCTCCAAGTCAACGCCAAAGGAGCTGTTGGCAACTGTCTTGTTGACAATGTCAAAAAGATTTCCGTGAGTGGAGGGCAAGCACGGCCGCACACCGATGCTGATAAATTGGCACTGCTTTGTTGGGGCCGGTTTAAGGCAAAGCAGGCCCTGCACCGAAAGGCCGCCAGCTGAAGCTCTGACGGGGATCCAGTCTGGGCGGTTCTGGGCAAAGCTCGCTTGGAAAACGACGGGCAACTTGTCTTTTAAGTTCGCCTTGTGTCCTCTGTGCAAGAGATTCCTTTGGGTTAGGGGAAAGGAAGACCCCAGCGTAAAAGTCCGTGTACCGTCCCTGACATTGACTACGCAGAGTCTGGGCGAAGCAAGTAAGAGAGACACAATACGGTACTTGAGCTCCCGCCAGGCCGTCTCGGCGCCGCGTCCGCTTAAGGCCACATCTCGCTGCTTTACGCGGACGGGCATGTTGCCACAGAGGTCGGACACCGACACACGGGTACCGCAGCTTTCTAGAGAACTGGAAGCATCTGGACATAGCATTTGAACCATCCTCCCGCGGTGCAGGACCAGGGTACAAGGCAGCTCATGTTGGCCGTGGAGGGAGGAGATCTTGAGCAGAGAAAGGGCGGCTATGGAGGATAAATCTGTCCCCTTGGAACCGCAGGTCTCGCCATCTATGTTTTTGGACGTACAGTGAGCCCTGGCGAGGTTGCAAAAGTCATCAGGCAGAATGCCGCTGCCATCGTCGTCTATGGAGCAGCTGCCGCGAGCGAGATCAACGGCAATTTCAACACGGCCAGCGCCAGCGTCCAGGCTATTTTTGAGTAGAGCAATGACAGCATCGGTCACCGTGACGACCTGTCGTGACGAATGCAATTGAACGGCGTGGTCAAGTGAGAGCGGGCGGATTCGCGGGGCGGCGGGGGCAGAGACGTTGACCCCTTTGTCACCGACACCAATCATGGCCTCAGCCGACGTCGTGCGCCGGCCGCTGGGAGCGTCGCGACGCGGAGCAGCGGGCGTCGATGGCAAGAGGAAGCAGAATTTTACCCACTGGATGCGGAAAATGACCAGCTTCAAGGGCGGCGACGCGCGTCACAAGAAGGGGAAGCCCGCCGAGCCAGAGGCACCCGCCGCCAGCAGCACGTCGCTACCCGATGCCGCACCCACGGTGCACAGTGATGGCGGCAACAGCGGCAGTAAAACAGCGACTACGACGACGGTACCGGACAGCACCTTTAGTTCCGCCAATCCCAGCGAGCACTCACTGGCCACGACCCTGACGACAGTGCAGTCGCATGCCGCCACCGATACTCAGCAGCCGCCACAGCAGCAACATACACTGGCCGTGGCCCAGACGCACACGCTGCCGCTGCCGCGACAACCGACCTACTCGGCCGCGACGGCGAACAATCTGCTGACGGACAACGCAAGCATCCTGACGTTGGCGTCATCGTCCAAGCAGCGGTCTCGCCGGAGCATGGATACTGACGCGTCGGTGCGCGCCATTCCGCCGAGCTCCGTCTGGGGCGGAAGCCGCGAATCTCTCCCGCTCAGCGTCTTGTCCGGCACGGGGCCCGGCGGCGGCCACACATCCCTTCTGGCCAGCGAGCGCAATAGTTACCACTATTCGTCGCCGCGTCTTTCGACCAAGGAGTACGCCGATGCCAGGAGCCTACGCAGCGTCAGTGAGGGCAGGCCGCTCAGCGACGGCGGAGGTAGGCCGGGCCTCGACTCGCGCTCCGTCAGTCAGAACCAGCTGGGCGCTGCCGTCGACGCCCCGCCCGTCGCTAATCGCCTCATCCGCCGCTCTACCGACTACGTTGATGCCCAAGAGGAAATCGTCTAGACCGTGATACCCGTGATGTCGTTCTATTGACTGCTATTCTTCTGAGTCGCTTTGATGGGAATTGGGATGGGTTGGGCAAGAACGGCGTTTAGAACTAGGTGAATACCTAATTGTTACTATCATTCTTCTGTGCCATCGCTAAGAGACCTGTCAATTAGAAAGCAGAGTTAAAACACAACGGTTATTAGTTACACCGCTACCTAGCTACAGCCCTCCATGGACCTTTACGAGAAAGGATTGGTACGGGTGCCCCACCAGGTCATGAACATCGACAGGCCAACAGTCTCGAAAATGCGGGCGAGAGTTCCGACGGCAATAGTGTCAATGGGACGCTTTTCCGTGACAACGTGGGAGATGATCTGCCAAGTCAGCTAAGATTTAGACGAGATTTCGGCGAAAACTGACCGAAGGAGCGGCAGAGGCCATGAAGACCAGCGAGCCAAGGTAGGCAGCACCCTTGTAGCTGAGAGTGCCGGTAGCGTTAATCAGAGCACCGATGCCGTACGACTGCACAGCCGAGCCGATGATAGACGTGCCCCAGGCAGACGCGGCCGAGGCGGCCTGCTTCGACTTGAAGAACTCCTCCTTGGAGTTGGAAGCCTGGGCCTGGCGGTAAGTCTCGCCGAAGACAGGGCCCAACACGGCCAGAGAGACGGCGTGCGTGTAAAGCGTGCCCAAGGCAATGGCCGAGGGCTTGACAGGAGGAAGGTCTGACACGCGTCAGCGACATGTCGATGGCGCGTCAAATTGAACTTACAATGAAGGGTGGCCATTGCGACGTGTGTTTACGGGGTTGCGAGGTCGTGTAGGTGATGGATGGTCTGTTTGTGTTGATGGAAGGAGGTTAAGAAGAAGCTCGGGAACTGAGACGGCGGCAAGCCACAACAAATCTCGTCGAATGATGTAATGGTCTGAAGCTCGGGCCCTTCCCTAAGCAAGGAACTTTCATGTAAGTGATGCCCTAGTCTGCCTAAACGAGGAACATTTCATGATAGTGCGTGACAGATTTTGCCCTAAACAAGGAAAGTTTCGCCCAGTGGATTGTAGCTACAACCCATCCCGCTCCTTGTCGATTACCTGGTTTTCAGGTGCCCACTTGGGGTCTTCGATTGACGGAATCATCTCATTGACCTCCAGTCTGCCTTCGATAATTTCTTTTGCGTTGAGCAGATCGCT
Organism: Piedraia hortae CBS 480.64; assembly: GCA_010093745.1. Classification (NCBI taxonomy): domain Eukaryota; kingdom Fungi; phylum Ascomycota; class Dothideomycetes; order Capnodiales; family Piedraiaceae; genus Piedraia; species Piedraia hortae. The sequence goes on from MU006039.1 coordinate 11,800, forward strand.
CTCATCCACTCTCTTCACAGCTTCTTCCTCGTTGGCTGCGACCCCGCTCTCCACGTGCCTCCTAATCAGCCTCTTTCTCGCTGTTTCGGTGCTTGCCTCGACGAACCATAGCTCGTCCATCAACTCTGCGCTCTCCTTCCATTTGCCCTTGTTCAAGGCAAGGTAGTTGCCCTCCAACAGGACGATGCGCGAACTCGGCGCAATGGGAATGTCATCTGCCACGGGATCTTTTACAGAGTGGTCAAAGCTTGGGGCGTAGATGGTGCGCAGCTCCGGAACCAGCGGTTGCCGCAACTTCTTAACCAGCTCAAAATATGCATCAGAGTCGAAGGTAAAGGCTGCACCCCTTCGCTTATGCGCAGTGTTGGGGTCAGGCATTGCCGACAGCTGCGCCCTTGTGAGATGAAAGCCGTCCATAGGCACAAAAGTCGCTATGCCGGGATCCGACGCAAGCGCTGGCGAGTCTCCTCGCCATTTCTTGTTCAGCTGAGTCGTGACTTTAGCTGCCAAGGTAGTTTTGCCTATGCAATCAGCCCATATCATCTGTACCTTCATGCGTTCCTACCTGATCCGGGAATGCCGCTAATCGCAATGAGACGACGCTTACTCTTCGGCGTATCTTGGAGTTTCTCCCATAGGTGTTTTGCCAGACGCTGGACCTGTTCGTCCATAACTGATGTACACAAGGCTGGGCACTGCGATATCTCTAGGCTATCGAGTCATGAGGTCATACACGTGATATGGCTCAACGGTGTCTGTAAATTCGCACACTACTTTATTCAGCTCGTTTGTAGACGAATCTCGCCTGTCTTTGTAGCCATTTCCTCAATGGCTGCGCCCGTTTCCTGCTTCTCCACGCTCTCCACTGTTTGCTTTTGCTTGGCCTGTTTTTCTACCTTTTTCCTTTCCTTGTCCGCCTTCTTAGCTGCTTTCTTAGCAGCTTCAGCCTCCTTTGATTTCTTTAGTTCATCGCCACCAAACGCTTGTCGCCACTCCTCTTCCTTGGCCGGGTCAATCTGCTTGAATAGGTGTGCCGGCTTGCCGATTTTGTGACCGCCTGTGATGCTATCCGGTTTCCAGGTGTCTGCGGGTATGATGAGCAGGTCTGCATTAAGCTGTTTCAGGATAGCCTTTGTGGTAGCAGGGACGTAGGGGGAGATGAGGGAAGCGAGCAGGTGGATGTGATTTACAGCCAGGTTAACGACAGCGTCGCAACGTGCTCGCTCGCCCGTAAATAGTGCGTTGTCCAGCTTGTTATCCTGCAACAGCTTGTTGCCCAGAGAGCTCAGCTCCCGCGCCACCGTGAGACCTTGTTTAAGGTGCACAGCGTCCATCTCGGTACGGTACTGGGCGAGGATCTTATTGCATTCCGCAACGTGTGCGTCTATCCGCTTCTGCAGTTCCTTTCCAACCGTCTCAGGTATGCCTGGGACCACACCTGTATATGTCTTGGCATTGTCCACAAATTTAAGCACGCGGTTGACGAGGTTACCAAAGTTTGCTACAAGCTCGTTGTTGTTGGCACTGATGAAGCCACTCCATTGGAACTCGGTGTCAGACGTTTCGGGTCGTCGCAGCAGTAAGAAATAGCGCCATACATCGGCAGCTAATCCAATCTGTTTGGCATCGAGGCCAAAGACGCCGATGTTGCGTGACTTGCTGAACTTGCCGCCCTCGTAGTTGAGGTACTCAGTCACAGACAACGTGTTAAGCATCGTCCACTTGTCCCCAGTCCCCAACTGTGAGCCAGGAAAGACAACGGTGTGAAATGGCACGTTGTCCTTGCCCATGAACTGGTACAGCGCCACGTTCTCCGGGTTGCGCCACCATTTCTCCCATTCCTTGGTGTATGTAGCTGTGATGGACGGATACCCAATACAGGCATCAAACCAGACATAGAGCACCTTGTCCTCGTAGCCTTCGAGCGGCACGGCGGTGCCCCACTTAAAATCGCGAGTAATACCACGCGGTTTGAGCCCCTCATTGAGCCATTTAGACGTGATGCTCTTCCCGTTCTCGCTCCACTTTCCTTCCTTTTCTGTCTTTGTTGCCCACTCCGTCACCTGATCCTGCAACTTGTTAAGCTGCAGAAAAACGTGTTTCGTGTCCCGCACAACGGGCCTTGACCCGTCCAGCTTACAGCGCGGGTTTATCAGATCTAGAGGATCCAGTAAGTGTCCACACTTGTCACACTGGTCTCCACGCGCGTCTGCGTACCCGCAGAGGTTACACTCGCCCTCAACGAATCTATCCGCGAGGAAACCCTTGTGATGATCGCAGTAAGGCTGACTGGTCGTGCGCTCCTCCAGATATCCATTCTTGTACAGCTTAAGGAAGATGTCCTGCGCGATATCCGTCTGTTCTTGCGTCGGCGTGCGGCCGAAATGGTCAAAGTCGATGTCGAACCAGTCGTACACTTCCTTGTGCAGCGTGTGGTACTTGTCGCATAGCTGCTGTGGCGTGACGCCCTCCTCAATTGCCTTGGTTTCTGTCGTTGTGCCGTACTCGTCGGTACCACAGATAAAAAGCGTTTGATGGCCGCGCGCTTTGCAGTACCGGCTAAACACGTCCGCCGACAGCACGGAGCCGATGATGTTGCCCAAATGGGGAGAGTTGTTCACGTACGGCAGAGCCGATGTGATGAGGATGTTCCTCTTGCCTGCGACAGGCAGCGTTGCCGTAGCCATTGTCTCTATGGGCTGAGGATGTTTCGCCGGCTAAATGGTGGGGCTGCGGGGTATTGATTGTTCGTTTCCGGTTTGTGACATCAATGCCAAGAAGCACACACACATACACATACACATATGCAGACACGATGGATGACGATCCATTTGACTCCATTCTAACACTCGAGTCGCAATTTTACGCGGAGGGACATGCCGAGGGCATGGCTGATGGGGCGCGGTCGGGCAAGATCGAAGGACGTATTGTGGGGCTTGAGAAGAGTTTCGAAAAGGGCCTTCAGATGGGCTGTCTGGCAGGCCAAGCCGCTGTTTGGCGTGCACAACTCGAGTCAAATTCAGCACAGTTGAACTGTCTATCTCAAAGGCAACGTAAAAGGATGCAGAAACACGTTAACCATCTGTCCGAGCTGACCGACTCATCCACGCTGAGAAAGGAAAATATTCCCAACGCAGTCACGGACTTCGATAATCGCCTGGCTAGTGCGGTTATAAAGCAAGACACAATAATGAAGATATTGCGCCAGGATCCAGCCAATCCGCGCTCTTCGCCAGGGAGCAGAGAGGATTCTCAAACGACGGGCGCTGCCCGCGGGACAGAATTAGAAGACTTTGTTGGTTTACCACAAAACTTGGCCAGATGATGCAAAAGAGATAGTTGATGCTTTGCTTGTGCTAGTCCATGAAACGACCCATTCGCCAAACGCCTGCCCCTTGATCGACTCCAATCTACTATCCAGCTTTAGGCGTTTGCGGCCGATTTGAAACGTCACCTTGCGCAACACCATTCGGTCCGTCGACTCTAGCCTTTTTGATGTCTGGTACACTGTTTATTGGCTGGTTGGTGATTAGAGACGTATTACTGACATCAGCGAGAGCTGGTCTCTTTACACCTGCCATGGTCGGTGGGCGGTACGGACCACGGTTTCCTCCTGGACTAGGAGCACCAATCCGACGATGAGGATCTGCTGAAGGATTGATAAAATTTGTCCGCCCCGGTGTCACGGCAGTGGGGTTGGTGGCCGCCGCATTGGTCTGCACCTGACGACTGACCGGTGCTGATCTATCTGGGTCCACTCCACCTGTTCGGCGGATCGATGAGGTACTTGCATGCGGGTTGAATGCTATCGGTTTAGTCGGTGGCTTGGGATCCGGAGATTTATCATGCAAGTCCCAACTTCGGCCAGTTATGAAGCCAACAGGAGCATCTGGTGGTGGTTCAGACGGCAGCGGTAAGCCGTTTGCATCCATCTGTTGGCCATCTACGTTTGTCACCGGTTTGGGGTGGGGCTGTTGCCCAGCAACGGCTGGATTCTGCGCTCTTGGTTGTGCGCCAACGACAGGTCTCTGTGGCGGTTGGCCCGTTTGCTGGGGCTGCGGTGCACGAGCTGGCGCGGTTTGTGGAGCGCCGTAAATTCGCTGAGGAGGCTGTGGTTTGTGGTTATTTGGAGGCTGAGCTCGGTGAACATTTGGCGGCTGCGGCTGTGCCGCCTTGACAGGATCCATTCCTTGAGGCTTAGCTGTTTGCTCTGTCTTTATAGGCATTGTTTGCGGCTCTACGCGCAACGCATCTGGAGCTAAAAAATCCTCCTCTTCCAGCATGAACTCCCCAAACTCCTCTTCGAACTCCTCGCTTTCGGTCATGATGGCGGACTGAACGGCTTGTTGGGCTGCTACAGTCTTAATATCTGGTTCGGCTTCGGCTGGAACCTCCTTTTTGACAGGCGTGATATCTGGGTGCCGAAGAAGGTTATTGACGTCCCATTTGACCGGCGGCGCCTTTACTTTGGCCAGCTTTTGAAGATAATCTTTGTCGTAAGCACAGTTCCCGAGCACGTTGCCAAAGCTCCTCAGCGCACGCTTGAGGGCATCGGTCACGGCTTGCTTCTTGGCCTTGTCGTACGCGGCTGCCTTGCCCTTGCAGTTGTCGATGTTGCCGGTTCCAATGTCTTCATGGTACGTCCCGTCGCGTATCGTCACACGTACGATGGCGCTTACGCCAATCGAGAATCTGCCAGAGCTCATCTCATCTGCAAAGTCAACCTGCACATGTTGTATGGCTGAACTCCATCCATTGACGCCAAAGACCCGGTTGGCAAGATTGATAGCTTTATGCCCCGATAGATAATGGACTTTACTGTTTCCTGGCCCGGCACGCACCGAGATGTACTCTGGCCCCAATTGCTTCTCTAGAAGATTTTGAAGGGTTGCGAGCTCGCTCGGAGTGTACTCTGACACGGGACGGGTCTCATACGGATTCTGCACCATACGATACTGATCCCCCGGACTGCACATTGTTAGCTGATTACACTGAATGGGGCAGACGGCGCTCACGATGGCATGTTTACTACCGTGTTTACGAAGTGACGTTACCGCGCCAGAGGTTTCTTAGCGTGTCGCGGATTCTTTAGCGCGACGCCAGCTCATCGCCCGCTCACGTGATGTTCAACAACGCAAGAACAACGTCGGGTTACGTTTGTAACATTTGCATTATAGGTGGATGGCATTTCACAGTTCATAAGTCAAAGAGTCAGACAATTGCTTCACAGTACCCACGGAATCATGGTTCTAAGGTTTGGTGTATGAGATTTCAACAAGTGTGACGTAATAAGACTGGCGATGTCGGGAATAACCGCGACGGGCCGTGACGTGACCCACCCCACAGTGAGAGGCATTTCCAAGAGGGAAAGACACTAACCTTCTGACAATATCAAGCATGTCACAAAGGCCTGCCACGACAAGTGAAGCCACTCATCATGACAGTTCGTCATGCCAGTTCTCTACCATGCGAAACAATGTTACTGTCGGCTTTGATCTTCTCTCGACCTCATTCCTTGATTTTCAAAAGCGCCGGCCGGAATCCGGAAACTAAGGCATCAAGGCGCACATCGCAAGACTAAACATGACAGCATTCTCCATGGATTAAATGATAGGGCCGCCAGACTTATAAGCTTTCAACGACAGCAATTTTTCGTATTTCCAGAGCATTCCAAGAGTGATCAAGATTTTGCCCTCTATATCAAGGAATGCGCTGTACTCAGGTGCCTACGACGATGTAGACCCCAAATTGGGGCCGCTGACAGCCCGCAAGAATGAAAAATGCTATTTCCAGGTTTGACTGCACATCGTTCTTCTTGGATCCGTGTCAGCACTTCAAAGCATGCAACGGGAAATTCGAGCAACTTTTCGAGCAGCGTAAGTCGCGCTCATCCGTCTGTCTCTTCCTAAAGCTTCTAGAGCGGGTACGCGTGCTTCCATACAACAGCGACAAAGACTTCCTTTGCAACCATGTCGCCACGGAGAATCTCGTCGAGAACTTGACCTGGAACGGGGCCAAGGGGATGGAGGTGAGCCTTGATGTAACTGCGCCGCGCCCCAATTAGGAATTCGAAGGCCGTCCCGCAGGGCAATGTCAACCCGCTCGGAACTTCACTTACCTCCACGTCTATGTCGCATCACATACGGTTCTCTTGGATCATCCGCGCCATGCTTGCACAACTCATGGGCGTTGACCTCGCCTCGATTGAGAAGGCCGCCCCGTACATTCGCGTCGGCGAGCTCCCTCTCTTGGTTGGCATCATCCTTGTGGTGATAGCCAAAGCCGTGGTGATTGTCCTTATTTGTCCCGCTCGCCGCACAGGTGTCGCGTATTCAAGATTAGAGGAAATCTCACTGGATGACCTCGAACCGCCCTCTCGAGGCTCGGACAGATGATGTTGCCGTGGGGTGCTTCAATCGACTTGAGTACTGTAATGAAAACCACCGACTTGACATACTGCACGGCATGTGGATAGTGAAGAGATTAGGGGCGCTGAGTCGAAGACTGCATGAGCAGTGAATTTCCTCTTACATCTCCCTAACTATCGTGCAGTTTCTCTATAAAAGAATGTTTCTGATCGGCAAACACATAGCCAAAGGCCTCAGCCAAACACCACAACAACGCCGCAGACAATCACCTCCAAAAAGATTTTTTACGACTGGATACATTGGTAGGAAACTATTTTCAACATCTTGTGTCTACACTGTATCACCACGATGTCCATATTGGTGGCACGTCGAAACGTGACATCAACGCTCTTGCTTTTCTTTCCCTTCCGCTGTTTCTCAATCTATTATTCTGATTCAAGGTATTCTATAGTGAGGGCGTTGCTGAGAGGACTCTGTGAGCATGTCCGTAACACAAAAAGAGTCTCGACGAAAGGGTGCATGCATTTTGAAGCCTTTCGTTGGAATGGAGCCTTTTGCCAGGAGCATATGATACCATACCCGTTTCCAAAAGTTTCGCCCAGAAAGATATTTCGGCTATGATACGATTCATGTGCGAAGGTGCGATGTGGCGAGTGTGCTCCCGAGATCAAATGTCAAGTCGTCTGTCAGCCACACTGATAGGTGACGAGGTCCTCGAGGTATCTTTAACTGCCCACTTATTGGCATTCTAGTCGGCAAAACTCTTCGCAGTAAGGTGACACTATCCAGCCTATTCAGTAATTAAAGTAGTCTCTAAGCGGCGATGGGTACTCGTAAAACCCAATTCCAGACACCAGTGCTTTTTGCATGCACATATACACGCAAAACACTCTCACACGTAAAATTTTCCATCCAGCAATAGCAATCTCACATCCACAATGCAGCTGGTCCTTACTTGTGCCTTGACACTCTTGTGGGCGCTTGCTCTGCGTTGACCATGGTCAATCATAGCAGGTATTAAAGTACTTGCAAAATCATATGTAGACAGCATAAATAGGGACTCTGATGTGAAGCATAGGCTCAGTGATTCCCACCGCCGCAGGGCCGCTTTCAACCCTGCAGAGTGACAAGCCACTACTGCACGAAAGCCTGTTGGATTCAAGCATCGCCACTAGCGCGTATGCGGGGCACTTGCATAGCAAGTCAGCGATACCTCCTACACTACCAGCTGCACCCTAGGTTTTTCCCTCACAGAGGTTTTCCCTCAGGGTCATGTCATATGTGACAAGGTGAATGCGCCCTGCTTGTGTACGACGTGACGTCACCGGCCCACCGGTACAGAATTTTCATTCTGACGTCCCCTCATAGAGATAGATAGTCATTCACACTGTCGTATCGACACTGGTATTGACTCATATACATCTACATCCGTCTTGTCCCTGATTTCGTCTATCGCTCTGTCCTCTTCGGGTCGCTGTGCACCATCACCCACGGGAGCCCAAATCTCTACAAAGCCCACTTGTCCAACTTCGGTGGTGGTGAACAACACTCACCACTGTAATGACCTTACCATACTCCGCAAATATCATGAGTTCAAAGTGGAGGAGGCCAGCCGTGCGCGCGAACGGGAGAAGGGTGAAATTCACGATGATTTGAAGAGGTCTACGTGATCTCCGGGATAGCAATTCTCCCCACGATATTTATCCGTGAGAGGAAGTCTTCTCTAGTAGAATGTATACTGCATATATTTTACCAAAAAGGAGGCAAAGGTTACAGCGCCTATTCACAGTTGTTTTTAATCGTGGTGAAGTGTTCGCTCGCGGATCTTGTATATGAGCTTCATCTAAGCCAGAGCACGCAAAAAATCACAATGAAACAATGGGAGATGAGAAAAGGCATAAGAGTGTAGGAAAATCTTTGGTATATTCGAAGACTCTATTTCTTTCAATGTGGGAATAAGTGACCCAACCGTCATGATAGTCTGATATCCGGTCGAGTTTCCTGCTGAAAGCGAAGAAGTCGCAGATCTTACCATTGCCGTGGAGGAACATCAACCCGCAAGCTGCTTGTTGACCTTCAAGGCAGAAGTGTAAGCTGCACCGTCAAAGACGGTCACAGGTTCGCACGAAGCAGGCACAGGAGCTGGGTTGGGATTTGTACAAGCACCATCCTGCGTTGCACCAGCGGAGGGGGCATTGATTGTCTTGCTCCCGCTCATCATGACGATGGTTGGCGAAGTAGTGTAAGCTGTGCGGCTGCGGAAATTGCTCACCGCTGCTGTTTGCGGGTTCTCCTGTGCAAGAGTGTGCGAGGATGCTGGCCGAGGAACAGAGTTCACAACGTTGAAGTCAGCACAGGTGGTGTAGTACTCATCCTTGCCACCCGGATAGGTGCAGTCAGCGTTCGGCTCCGTGGGCCACTGCCAGACCCAATAAACTGTCAACCTGCCCTCTGGCTGAGATGCGGGGATGTGGACGTTGCTCTCGCACCACTGCTCCAGGCTTGAGGTGGGCTGGCCCGGAACGTGGTTGGGATAGAGGACCTGGCGGGCGAGGGAGACGTTTCCGCAGTTGAGCTGATGGCACCTACCATCGTCGTAGGCCTGAGCGGCCATCAAAAAGCCACGGCCGTTGCCGCCTTTGCCGTCTTTAGTCCATCGAAGAACGTCGACCATCTTTTCAGATTCAGACGGCTGAGTGGTGCCATAGACGAAAACGGTGCCGCCGGCCTTTGGCTTGCCGAGCTGGTTCCAGGGCAGGGTGACGTGGCCGTTCTCCAGGTACTTCATGGCTACGTGGCTGCCTGGCTGGACCTGCAGCATTGGGTAGCTAGGGTTTGTGTAGTTGGAAGCACGCTGAGAGGGGTGGCAGAGGAGGTCCGATGAGTTGATCCGGATGCGGCCGGATTCATCAGATGGCACCTGGTAGTTCACTGAGAAGCCGTTAAAGGAGGGGTCGGTGCGTGCAACATACCCACGAGCAAAGCCGCGATCGCCGGTGTAGCTGCCGTTGGGGCCGATGACCTGGAACTCGTCGATCCAGGAATGACCAAGAGCTGGACCAGCCGAGCTTAGAAGACCAGAGACGAGGGTGAGAGTGTTGACGGTGCTGAACATGCTGTAAGTGTATGCAGATGATTGTGGATGCGATGAGATGCAATGCAATGCAAGTTGATGAGTGATATGAACAGAAGGATGGCGGACTTGAGGCTTATAAGGTGCAAAGCGAAACAGTGCTGCTAAACACTTCAACGAACACAATGCCATTGACATCTGACCATCGACAATGGCCACATTGTGGTATCTGCCCTTTTCCCCTAGACAGTGATGAGTTCTTTGTCCTTGATCACAATGTAATCGAACCCTTCGGTACCTAACCCCAAGTTGAGGTAATGGAACAAGGAGCATTGTTTCATTGTCTCAGACAACCCGGGTTCTGTAACTCGGTGGGGCTGGTCGAGCGCTCTTGTGAAATAGTTGTTTCGTGCGTAGCGATCAGTTCGCTGACTGTAGGAATGCAGAGAAGCGTCAAACCACTGCATGCCATTTGTATGATGACAAAATTGTCTTAGGAAAATGCCGATCTTTTTCTGCGCTGCTTGCTGTCAGAGGGAAGAGAAAAAGAAATTCAACATCTCGGCGATGTGTTAGCTGATATCCACATCCGATCCGCAACTTGCATGACTGATGTTCACACTTGTGACGCACCGAAAGCGGGACCAGTAACAGCTGTCATGGAGTTGTCATGCCAAATGTATACTTAGGATAGTAAAAGAGTATAAAACAGTAACATGACCCTTACCTCCGTCGCAAGTCTCCGCAAACCGTGAGAACTCCACTGTTCTCACTTCCAAAAACTGAATTCCAAAGCCTTATTGGCCCCCGTGCAAACAACGTTTCGCAACGACCCATATACCTGTTCACCAGTACAACGCACTCCCCACACGCAGACAAAAAATGCAATATATCATCGCACTCGCCATGATACTCAATGTTACAACGGCGCCTGTCGCTCACTGCGCTCCAATCCTGACCAAACAAGCTACAACATCAGGTACGTGTCTTTTTCCCGCCTAGGATTCAAAATTTGTTACTGACTAGAAAAGAAATTGCAAACCATACTACTCTCACGCCCCACGGCATCTCGAGTGGAGAATACGCCCCCAATATACAAAAGCGCCTGATAGACCACTCAGAATGGCCGGAGGAGCAAGAGGCTCTGTTAGCCCTGCTGTCGGCTTACAAGGATGGTATGCTGCCGAACTAGCTTGCTCCACGGTTTCTTCCCTCCATGACCTTTGGTTGCAATCATTCGTAGTTCTCTGTGAAAAATTGTCGGATTCCTGGCCCTTATAGAGGGAGGATGGGTCTACCAGATACACTGGTAAATAATATAAATGCGTTTCGATCGTACTCATCTGGCCCGATGTCCCTAAAATATTGATATTTCAGTCCACATGAACACAGTTCACAAGGCTGGTGAACGGACGCTGGAGATGACACCCTCTCTATAGAGAATGCCACCAACCACCTGCCATCACTTTTGACTTGAATTGAGTGATAGAAAAAGATTAAATGCATCAGACACTGTACTATCACGACTTGTCCACATTGATGTGCAAAAAATCTTGAATTCCTTACCGAAATGGTCCTTACAAGCTAGACAGTCCAATGTCCCCTCCATCCCGACTCGCTGTCATTTCGGAACAAATTGTGCCTCCACCACTCGGGCAATTAATATTGTATAATGTTACTCATAAGATAAATGCAGTAACTTCTGTGCGTCGCGCATTGATATAGGTATCGAACAGTGCATTCGGCAATGATGTCACACAATCCTGTCACTTGCCATCGCAGGTTGTCTGCTTTTTATGATAAGATGTGGGAACTTTGTTTTGAGTCACATGTACGTGTGGGGAGACGATGTGAGTGTGCCCGGCACGCACCGAGATGTATCCCGGCCCGAGCTACATCTCCAGAAAAATATTGAGCATTATGAACTCGCACATATTCACCCATTGCCGCGCCAGCAGTCTCTTTCTGCTGTGTTCCAGCAGCGCGGATATGAAGGTTAAACTCTCTGGAAGTTCTAATTCTGGCATCGAGGGCCGAATCTGGGTGCGGGACGGGCCGTAGCAACCAACACCTGTCTGCGACGCCATTGAAACGCCTCCGGATTGAGCCTCGCTCCCTTCGTTTCCTTTGTTCCGACCCGCTGTTCTTCTCGCAGTCTTTTTCCTTGATCTTTAAAAGCTCCGGTCGGAAGCGGGAAGGTAACGCGTCAAAGCGCACCATGTAAGACTAGAGACAACTACGCACGATCACACAGAGATGCCACACAACTTGCACAGGCCATATTGGGTGGCCGTCCTGGTCCTGGCCTTGGCCTGGATGCCCTTTTCCCTAGCGGAAAAGTCCGCTGCCGACTACTACGTACCCAAGCTGCCCGGAGCTCCGGCGGACGAACCGCTGCGTCGCATGTATGCCGGCCACTTGGAGATCACACCCGAGCATCATGGGAACATGTTCTTCTGGTTCCTTCGCAACCGACACATTAGCGACCGGAGGCGGACTGTCATCTGGCTCAACGGAGGCCCAGGATGTAGCAGCTTGGACGGCGCAATGATGGAAATTGGACCCTACCGCGTCCAGAAGGACGGGAACCTGCACGTCGTCGAGGGCAGCTGGGATGAATTCGCCAACGTGCTCTTTGTGGACAATCCTGTGGGTGTGGGTTTCAGTTATGTCGATGGGGATAGCTATCTACATGAGTTAGATGACATGGCCGCGCAATTCATAACCTTTCTAGAGAAGTGGTTTGCCGTATTTCCAGAGCATTCCAAGGATGATGTGAGTATATTGTTCCTATCCAATTCAAAGTCAGCTAACGAAAATTACAGCTGTACCTTGCTGGTGAAAGCTATGCTGGCCAGTACATACCGTACATTGCCAAGGCACTGCTCGATCGCAATGACCGGACAGGCTCCGATCAGCAATGGAATCTCACAGGTCTTCTGATTGGAAATGGGTGGATCTCGGCGCCCGAACAGTACCGGGCGTATCTTCAGTTTGCTTATCAGGAGGGACTTGTTGAGCGCGGCAGCCCAGAGGATGCGTCTGCGTTGGACCAGCAGGCTAAGTGCATGACTGACCTTGAAAACGGTGGTAAAGACCATGTTGACATGACCTCTTGCGACGCCATCCTGCGTGACATCTTGCGTACTACGCAAACTGAAAAACAGTGCTTCAACATGTACGATGTCCGCCTGCGAGACAGCTATCCACAGTGCGGCATGAACTGGCCTCCGGACCTTGAATACGTCACGCCTTACCTCCGCCGTCAGGACGTCCTTGACGCCCTGCACGTGAACAAGGACAAACATGGCGGTTGGACCGAGTGCAATGGTCAAGTCGGGCAGCAATTCACAGCCCGCAATTCACAACCATCCTCCAAGCTTTTCCCGAACTTGCTTGAGCGAGTGCGTATTCTCCTCTTCAGCGGCGATAAGGACCTTATCTGCAACCATATAGGCACAGAGAACTTCATCGCCGGCATGACCTGGAACGGCGCCAAGGGAATGGAGTTGAGCCCTGGTGTGACCGCACCACGTCGCGATTGGGAATTCGAAGGCCAACCTGCCGGACAATACCAAACAGCCCGAAACCTCACCTACCTCCGGTTCTACAACGCCTCGCACATGGTTCCCTTCGACCACCCACGACGCGCTCGCGACATGCTCGACCGCTTCATGGGCGTTGACATCGGTTCCATTGGCGGCCAGCCCGCCAACTCCCTTATCGACGGCGAAAAAGCTCACCCAGTCACTTCTGTCGGAAGTCATCCCAACTCCACCGCAGCGCAGGAAGAGGCCGACCAAAAAGTCAAAGACGCAAAATGGCACGCGTATAAGCGCTCGGGCGAGCTCGCCCTCTTCGTTGTCATCATCGCGGCCGCTGCATGGGGAATTTTCGTTTACCGCTCCCGCTCCAAACGTGCTGGCTACTCCAGTCTGAACCTCTTTCCCCGCGGCGGCGCAGGTGATCCTTACGACGGCGGTCAGGAATGGGGCCTCGATGAAATCAGACGGGATAAATCGCGTGAGAATGAGCAGCGTGATGTCGAGGCTGCAAGGGAGTTTGATGAGACGAGTTTAGATGATCTCACCGAAGACCACGAGGAGAGTCCCGCCCGGAAAAATTAGATTTTCGAAATTTATGGAAGGCTCTTGTATAAATAAAACTTATTTCCTTGCATATCTTCCATTCCAACGTGAGAAGATGTGTATTTGTTCTTGAAGTCTCTTCGGAGAATCTGCTCGCTCAGCGCATCTTGCAAGGCGATCGGAATTGGAGCTTCTCTATCCTAAGTTGTTGACTCGTCTATTCCCGAATCGAGGGAAAGGAGGTTGTCCAATACGTTCCAACAAATTTTCTTTCGAGGCTGACGTAGGGTGGACTCTGCGATGTGTTGGAGTTGTTTATTGACGCGGGCGTCGCTGTTCTTGTGAATGTGTTTAAGGATTTGTGAGAGAAGATTGTTGAGTATGTACGTCCGTGAGTGTAGGTGCCATGCTTGGAGATGAGTTAGTTATGAACGTTAAAGTGTGCGATTCAAAGTGCGAAGGTAAATTAGGGGTACTCTGTTCGTCCCGAGCCTGGAGAGCAAACTCAAACAGAACACAGGACAAAAAATCCAAACAAACCGAAAACTTCACAAGCAATGCTAGACTGAGGTTGGTATGGGGTCAGCATGGGTCGTCTTCCAGCTCAGCAAACCGTCGGTGCAATTATACGTGAATCACCCGTCCAATATCTATTTCGTAGGTACGTTATATCAAGAGGTCGGAATGATCGCAGGGTGCGAAGAATGAGTATGTGACCCTACTATACCCGTGAGCTTTTCTACTCGTCATTTTCCGGACTATATGTAAAGTTTTGAAAGGTACATATCCTTTTGCAATGGCTAGGTTATCCAGAATTCGCACATAGACCGCCTCCGTGGCACCAGACAGTACGTGTTGCCTCTCTTGCTGTCCGACTCAACATTATGGGCCCAACAATTTCGTAAAAGTAGAGATAAGTCTTGCGATTCGTATGATATGTCGAACAGCAAGTTCGATATGTTTCAGCCAAGTTGAGAAAAGCTTGTAAGAGCGATCGGTGAGCATAATCCTCGGCACTTCGATCTGGCTGTGACATCTGTGCAGAAGACGACTTGAGAATCTTCGCAGTGAATTTCGTCGACATAGCTGGTCGGCAGATCCTCATGGTGTGTTTCTCTGGAGTGGTGCAGGAGTAATGTGACTGAACAAGTCTGTGCCTGTAATAACGTACGTCTCTTCCAGATCTCCCCTCTCGCCTCCTCGAACCTCCTCCCTATCCTCCTGCTTTCGGCTCGTTCCGACCCCTCCAGACACTGTCATACGTCACGCCTGTCGCAAATCTCACATGCCTGGTAAGAGGGCCGCAGTCTGAACAATTTTTGGCAGCCACGTTCCATCACATAGTCTGATGCTGCCTCTTGCGGAGCCACCCACAAAGAAGAGGTGGAACAATGTGGATCCATCGAGTCCAGGTGGGCTTTCATCGTTTTCAAGAAAAATGGCTGTGCCCTCTCGATGGCCGTGAGTCTGTTCTGGGGCGCTGATGAAGTAAGTGATTCTATCTTGGATTGTGAATATCGCGTGGAGAAGGAGTTTGTGCGATTCAGCAACAACACCGCTTAGCTCCGAGTGGGCAGGATCGAGAAGGGAAGAGTGAATGACGTCGGCGGTCGGAGAGAAGATGGAGATAGCTGGTTCCTTGAGGCTTAGTTCGTACTTCGTTGCTCTGCCTTTGGCACTTGGGATAGCTATCATCCTTGCTCCGAGGATGCTGGTTTCATAGTGCGTGCAACCGTTCTGCTCCACATCGAACTGCCTATAACCACGCTCGGACGAAGCCGCAGAGCAGAATCGACAGCAGAGGTTGGGTCTGGGCCCCTTTAAGCCACTTTTTTGCTTTGCTGTGGCATATCTCCTGTATACTCCGAAGCATAGGCGCAAACAAAGACATCCTCTTCATTAGTAGATTCCGAGATAGTGTGGTCGCCAGGTCATATTGACCCTTGAATAGGTGATCGACAGGGATCAAATTGAAAGGCTTCGTAATCGTCACCTTGTGTAAATTGATCGCACACTCACGTTTACTCCGCCGACGTGTCCCTTCGGTGAAAGCCCCGCCCTCAAAGGCTCCTGGACAGATAGGCTGCGGACGTCCAAGGACCCAGCGCTTGAACCCGCACTTTGAAATTGGTTCCTGGTAGATCAGAAACAACATCTGACGTCGCATTGTTTAAGGTCGGCTTGTTGATGTTAGTCGGGAGCCAGTTCCGATAGAGCTAGGGTGACCAGTAACCTCATCACCAGTAGAGTCTTGGCGAAAAGGTAGCAGCAACAACATTGTCTTTCATGTCACTTCCCATTCCTACATTCACTACGGCTCGCCCCATAGGGATAGCAGTCGCATATGATGTCAACGTGCAAATCATATGGCACGCGATCTGGTCCTCAGGCTCAGCGATATGGTCTCTTATCAGCCCAATGGCAAGTTTGTAATGGGCAACCGCTGCCTTCTTGTGTTTGACGCTGCGCACAGCAAACTCTAGCCCGTCGTCGATTAGTTCGGGAACCCGAGTACACGGGACGTCGCAGCCGTGGTCGATTCGTCCCATGGTAGTTTTCCGGACCTTGTACATCCGCCGGCTCCCTTTTTCCCGTTCTTCGACTGCGTCGATGCAACGTCGAGCAGGGACTTCTTGAGGCTGCTCGTTAGTCTGCTGCCATTTCGCTTGGAAGACAGGGATTGTGAGGGCTGTAGCGGTTAGGGCGCCGCGATGAATGGCTGGCACTCAATTTACCCTGCAATCTCTGCAAGCCACTATAAGACACTGCCCCCACTGTTCATGTTTTGCTCGTGGCATGGCGGTGAGCTGAAGCAAGCCTTCTGCGCCCCGAGATGTCCGGTCGTGGCGGTCTCAAAGCGGATGGTGCTGATCTCCAATCAGAATGGTATGGACTGTTCTCGCGCGAACTTGCTAGGCTGGTAGATGGTTCTCCCGCTGGGCGGGATATAGACTGAATAGACGGTTAGTGACCCCTCACCTCTGCCCAGAGTAATAGACCAACATCAGTATGGCAAGTCTTCCGCCACTGTTCCGCCTCAGTGTTGGAAGTTGCTTCCTGGGAGCTGTTTGGTGTTTTCGTCTCCGAGAAGACAGCCAAATCGAGTGTTACAAAGGCTTCACACAGTGGGCCGTCATTAGTCCCGCATACTGGGCCTTCTTCGATTTTCCTCGGTTGGTGCTTTTAGCCTAAAAACAATCCCGTTGCCAAGTTGTAGAACAGCGATACGGAACAGAAATAGAGCTGGCGAGAAAGCAGAGGCTTGTCATATGTACATGCCATGCTTCAATCCCAGCATCTCTGGCTGTACGTATGTAAAACCGCCTTAGTACCTTGTCATGGGTCACCGCGCGAACCAGCACGTCGACCTCGTTGACATACTGGAACAAATTTCGAATCGCCATAGGACTGCCTCCCGCGAAAGTTAACATGTTTGCTTGCCGCGGCGTATATAAAGCCTCCGTGAATACCGGAACCCGAAAGCGCAGTCGACTGTTCTTGGCTCATGTGCGTGTTACGTGACGTGAGTTGGCGAATGTTAGTGGAATTGCCACTTATCTCCATCCTTCATGCCCGAGATTATGGCAGACGTCTTGTATCTGCCAGCTGCAAATACGGGCCCTAACAAAACTTTCCTGTTCTCTAGAGCTCTCCCAGTAAGCCCAGTTGGATGAAAAGATGGGTTCATCTGATCCATTGACAAGGAAATATTTTCCGGTGATACTGCGGATGGAATACCCCGGGAATTTGAATCGCGCAGCTCTTATTGCTCGTTCAAAGAGAAGCAAACCCTCAATGCAGCTTGTGATGCATGTTAGAGGAGAAGAGGTGGAAAATAAAGCCAAGAGGACTGAAGAAATGGAAGGGTGTTGTCAGGGCAGGCTTTTCCGAGACTGCCAGTGAGAAATGTGCTCATTTTGAGCCGTGCGGTGGGTGATTCAGAGGTGCAGAATTTTATAAAGCCCACTGTGACCCTAATCCTAACCCCAACCAATGTCTCTCTATGCATAAAACCTACGCACTGACACCGAGGCAATCAATCAGCGGGATAGCTAATTGCAGGATCCAATAACACTTGCATTATTGCCTTTGCTCACCTGCAGAAACACCAAACCCCCAAAGCACGGGACGGTACCGTCCAAAGAAATAACCGATTGGCAATTCATTCTGATGACGGAATCACAAGAGGCCCTTTCCTCCTATGAGGTCGCCAACGGGGTTGTTTATTTTTGAGGGTTTCTATCGCCATGTGTCGGGCAAATTTCACCATGTGCATCTGGGAGGTATCTTGCACAATGGACGCTATGGAATCTTGCAGAAGCTAGGCTGTGGATCTTTTCCAACTGTCTGGGCGGTGAGAGATGAACAGGAACAGAGATATGTGGCCATAAAAATCCCCATCGCGGATGCACCGTCTAGCTTCGAGACGAGCGTCTTGGAGCTTGAAGGGCCAAATGGAATACATAGTTGCACTGTGACTGACATTTATGGTGATCCTGTTGGTCTCGATCTGGAAGAAGAGAAGTTCGCACTGAAAGCCAGTGCTGCGAGGAGACACCAGAAACATCTTCCACAAGCCATAGATTGTTTGCACTAACATGGAATCGTGCATGGCGGCTTGTACTCTGGCAATGTCGTATGGACCATACCCAACGTCAACAACATTACCGAAGAGGAATTTCTACAGCTTTTAAAGTATGCGCAGACTTGTGAAGTAAAGAGCAAAGACGGATCCCCTCTGCCACTAAGTGTGCCAAGACACCTCGTCATGCACGACTATCGTCCCACCCAAGCTTAGAACGAGGACGAAATTAAGCTCTTAGATTTTGGACAAACGTTCTACTTGTATTCTCCGCCAGATGAGCTCGCAACTCCACTTTATTACCGTGCTCCAGAGATTGTCTTTCACGAAAAAGTCGACGAAAAGATTGATGTGTGGAATACTGGTATGCTGGCATGTTCTGAGGGTTCTCCATGAAATCGCTGCAAGTTGATCTTAATATTGTTACGTGTTCTTGACCAGCATTCTCCCAATGCCAACATTGCTATGGGATGATTATATGCTCATAGATGCCCTACTCGAGGTGATCCATCCTCAGCTTCCGGAAAGTTGGCAGATATTTGCTCGTTGGCGTAAAGAGGATCGAGAAGACGTCCCTGCCGAGGGGGGCCTTGAAAGCTTGCAGGCAATGATTGATGCACATTTTGAGAGAGGCGGTAATGAGAAATTACAAGACTTGCCAAGGGGGGTGTTTTGCAGAGGAGGTGAGCTGTTTGAGGAGGTACTGCGATTTGAACCCAAAGAATGCATCTCGGCGAAAGAGGCTCTTGAGCTGGATCGGTTTTAAAGATCTTTCTTGAGAAATCTCTGATTTTTAGGATACTATACTCATAGGAAATAGAATTCTCATGGTTCATCCTCACACTTGTAATGGCACTCCCAGAGAGTTAGAATAATCAGCTGCAAATCCAAATTGTAATCGATTAGGAACAAAAGCTGCGACTTGAAAGGAATAGGATCTGAACGGTTTGTACATTCAGCACAACTCGTTGACATATACACAAATGTCTACATATACTTATCAAACCACCCCACCATCTTCTTCGGCTCCTTTGCAAAATAGTTATACCCATCAAACCTCCTATCGGTACCCTCAATCCACAGAAGATCCTTCTCCTTGGCGCCCAGCTTATCATAAATATCCTGCGTATCCTGCGAATGGATAAGGGAATCCTTTCGCACCTGCGCCACCAGCGTTGGGAAAGTCACATACTTCGCCAATGGGCGGACGTCAAGGTCTTCAATGTGGAAGCCACTCAGCTCAAAAAGACGTTTATCAAAAGCCTTGCAGGCTTCATCAACATTGATGCCCTGGTTCTCGGCGCCTCGTTCCACAAAAGTGTGGCCCGAAACGGCCTGGAGGAGGATCACGGCCTTGATGTCGTCACCCTTGAAATACTCTGGGAATTTCTGCATGGCGTGCATGGTAGAGTTGCCACCCACACAGCGGCTGAGGAAGCCGATGCTGGTTTCCTTGAGTTCTGGGTGGTTGCGGGTGTAGATGAGAGATCCCACCACGTCGCGGCTCTCGTAGTGGCCTAGCCCACCGTTGATGCCTCCGCAGCCGGCATCGCTGATCCCGTTGTTCCTGATGTCGTAGCAGACGACGTTGTAGCCGGCGTCGTGGAGGGCCTTGTAATCGGGAATGAAGTTGACTTCAAAGCCGCCGAACGCTTCGAAACCAGGCAGCTGGCCCGGGTATCCAGACCGATTGCATGTCGCTGGGTGGTTGGCGATGATGGTTTTCTTCGACCCGGGGCAGGGGATGAACCATCCCTGAAGTGTCACGCCGTCCAGAGAGGGGAACCAGATTTCTTCATACTTCAGTCCGACATCGCTGGGCTTTCGGAGGATTGGAGATCGCTTGCCATATACGAACAATTGGCAGTAGTTCTCAGCCAACTGCTGCGCAGGGCTGGACTTGTCAGATCCAGAGCTCATTTTGTGAAGGCCTGGTCTGGAGATGGATGAGAAGGAGTCTTAAGTAATGGTCAACACCGCCGATGATGTCAATGATGTCGGAGAAAAAAGCCCTGCACGTTGGATGGGGCGCATAACCTCCACCCGGACGTTGTCCGCTCAATGTACGTGCGTCAGCGATATGCTGTCGCGAAGCCTGTCGAATTACATCAACAACCTCGTCTCGTTCTATCGCTGAGCTTTTGAACTATCGGAGTTTGCGACCGAGAGCAAGCTGTATGAAGCGTTCGACTGACCATCCTCTCAGTGGTTCCATGGAAGTGGGGTGGTGGGGTAGTGGGGTCGTCGTGGGAAGGGTTCCAGCACGGTTCTGGACTGGTTCGGAACGGAGCTACGGATACAGTCCGGCTCACGGTCCTTTGCCGAGCCGATCTATCAAGCATGATAGGGAATTGTAAGCGGAGCCACGGATACAGTTCGGTCTACAGCCCTTGCCGGGATCGATCCCTTGAATGAAAGAAGGCGAAGGCGGTACCAGGGATAAAGGCCGGTCCATATTCTTTTCCGGAGCCGAGTTGAATCTCATGCTGACTCATCATGCCTCTCGTCAGCGTGACGATGTTTCGCATCACATTTCCATGTGATGGTGACTGTGAAAATTCTGACCGGTTGACGTAATGCGGAATGCGAGGAAGATGGCTCTCTGGCAGATCATGACGTTTGGCCGACCGCCCTGGCTGAAATGACAATCATGGAAGTTTCAACGGAAAGTAGATTTTCCTGTCATATCATTCCTGATTTCTACTCACGTACAACTTGACTTACAAAATCCAAGAGCTTGACCATTGATGGTTCAAATAAATGGCAAATCCAAGAACACATCATTTCAAATCGACTAACCGGCCACCACCAAGTGTGTCATGCCTAGATAAAGTTCATAACCTGACAATGCCCATGCCAGTTTTCCATCCACTTGCTCGATCACACTCATCTTCTTCCCTCTGTCCAATGACTCGAAACCAGAGCGCCCAGCAGCTCATTCTGCGAAGCAGTCCAGCCACTCGTCCACCCAAAGCCCGTTGCTCGCTGTCTCGCCTTGACCAAAGAGTCCTGCTCCGCCACCATAACCCGTAAATGCGTCATATAGAATAGCCTACATAGCTAAAGGTTGTCTCCTTGTTCCTTCTGAACAAAAAAATGATCTTGTCATATTTCCACTGGATAATGAGCCTCCTCAAGCCCATTCCACCCACTTCCGCACCATAATTCGATGTTCCGCGGATCATGAACCTGCGTCTGTCCGAGAGGACTTCGGAACTCATAGAACCGATCACAATTCTTGGCCGTAAAAAAGAAAACATCTGCGTCCCATGCTCATCGTTGCCACCGCTGCCCCAAGCATGCGCCCCACAAGCGGACTTTGGCTGCGATCTTTCCAAACTGCGATTGAGCTCCCGTCCACCAGCCGCCACAATCTCTCCGTGACGGATGTTCAACATCCGATTCAATACGTCAACGAAGAACTCCTGCTGCTTTCTTTCCGCGGCCATTATCGAAACCCCCGATTCGGTGACCCATGCACAGTACAGTGCCTCGTTATCGGCCAAGCTCCAAGCAACTACTTTTTGATATTGTGATGTTCGCTAAGAATACGTGCAGTGAGGACAAGCACGCCAGGCGATCGCTGTCATTTTCATCGTGCCGAACTCGGAAGAGAGATCCTTCATCTCGAAGAAGCTTGAACGTTGCCTCTGCTGGCGAAATGGGCATTCTTTCTCCACTCGTTGTAAATATCCCTCAAGACGGATGATGCCCTAGGGCATCAACTGCAAAATGCCTGATTGCCAGAGCACGAGACAAGACCGTAGCCCCCACGGGACTTCCTGATCTCTGGCCCACGATGGAGTCCAGGGAAGTAGGGCTGATACCACGATGGTTGTGCTCTCCTTTCGTCTTGGCCGAGCTTTACCCCTTGAACATTATTCGCACCCAAAGCTAGCGTCATCTTGCACCCAGTCCTCTCGGCGCTCCATTTACACTTCGTGTTAGGCACCAACTTCGAGAGCGAGCCGCAGGCACCAAGGCCACAACACCCTAAATTTCTTCAGAGGTATCCTTCTCTTTATTAGCTCGTACCCATGATCTGCCGGAACTAGTAACATATTCCATCGCGTGATCCCTACCATGCGTCCCAGTTTCTGGTCTTAGGTGTCATATTCTTCCGTAGGGGGCCCACCTCGGAGAGCCTGTACACCAAAAATTACCTCCCCCATCCAGGGAGGTAGATTTCGTCGATATCGATGAATCCATTGCAGCCATCCATCGTTCGCGAAAGATGAATTCGTGTGGTTGACTACCTCCAATTCATGGTAGAGGCAAGAATAACATCCTCTGGTCAGGAAGTCTGCCATGTTCATAACCTCTTGTAAGTCGCGGATGACCCCGTTACTATTCTGCCGTAACGTCTCATTATTCGCAACATTAATCTCTTGTAACGTTGAGGTTTGCTGTTTCTTGGTGCATCAATATCAATGTAGCTGTCATCGCTATCATCAAAACCTCTATAACACTCCTTAGTGGAGTATTAGGTCGATTATTCCAGTGTCATGGACTGTATTTTTCTCAGTCGTTGGCTAAGAAGGGGTGATTAGGTCCTAATTCTATTGGGAATGCGACGGAGGTGTGGGCGAAAGGGCGTAAGGGCGGAAGTGTACTGTATGCGTGGGAGTTTGAAGTCATTACGGATAATCGATCTCCCGGCATGTACGCCAGGGAAGATCTGCTCCTTTTCTCGAACCTACCCACCCATATAGACACACATCACATAACAATCAACAATACAAAACATCATCATGAATCATACCACGAAGCATCCCTACTCTACCTTCCCCTCCCCTTTCCCCTCCTCCTGCGCAGCATTCTCTCCCCTCCACCCCCTCTCCACCGCTCTGGTCACCTCCTCCGACTTATGTGGCAGCAGTCCAATTGCAAACACCACATCCTCCCACTCCCCCTTGCTCTCCGCTCTGGGCAGCCTCTGCACCAGCTTGGTCGCAAGCTGTTTCGCATGTCTCTCCTTCTCCACAAACGCCACAAGAAACCTCACAATCCTCCTAAACCTCTCCCTCTCCAGGCTGGCATCCGCCGAAAGCAGCGAAAACATATCCACAAAGTGATTATAAATCGCATTGTCCTTTGACGCGAGTTCCGCGAAGAACGTCCGTGCCATTTCACGGATCCGGTGGTCGGCGACGTCCTCGACAAGTTTTGCTAACGAGCCAAGCTGGCCTTTGACTTTGACCTGGCCGGCGAGGATGAGGAACGTGAGGGTGGTGAGACAGGTTCGTTTGACGAGGAGGGAAGAGTCGTCGAGACGGCGGTAGAGGAAATCGGTGTTTTCGTCGATGAGGTGATTGAAGCACACGGCCATGTCGCCGAGGGCGATAACGAGGTTGCTGCGGGTTAGGGCAGAGGGGGAGCGTTCGAGGATGGTGATGAGCAGGGAGAGGTTTGCTTCGCAGTAGTCGCTGCTGACGCACATGAGTTTGGCCATGCAGAGGGCGGATTGGGCTTGAAGTTCGGTGTTAAGGTAGCTGGTGTTGTTGGAGCAGATTTCGCGGACGAGGGGGCCGTAGTTCCGTAGGAGGCTGGACGGGCCGTAGAGGAGTTCGCGCTCGCGAATGTGGGCCAACGCGTCGGTGAAGTCGTCTTCTGTTGTGCCGGCTATGAGGTCTAGTTCGTCGGTGTCGGTGGGTTGGGGTTGTTTGGTGGGTGAGCGTTTGGTTGGGGAGGCGGTGGGTTGGGTCTTTTCTTTGTCTGCTTTGCGGCGTTTGAATTCTTGTTCACAGAGCTCGAGGTGGACGAGTTGCTTGATGGCTATGTGTCCGACTGCAAAGAGCAGATGGGGGAGACTGTGCGAGGTTTGGGCATCTTCAGCTGCTGGATCTGGAGGCTCTGCTTCAGGCATGTCACTCATTTCTACGTCGCCGTCTTCGTCTACGACGCTGGATGATATTGGCTTTTTGGAGAACACTGCCTTTGTCTTTCGTCGCAGAATCCCTGAACAGAGAATATCTGGATGCTTTGACAGAGCATAGATGGCACCAATTGCCTTCTCCGCCATGCCATACCAGTCCTTGCTGTCAGTTTCAATCTCCAGCAAACTTGCCAAGCGAACGAGGACGGCATGATCATTTGGTAGCCGAGTACTGGGCTTTGCCTGCGTGCCCTTTGTCGTCTTACTGTCCGTCATCCGTGTCAGTGCGATACAGGTAAACCTGGCCAGGACTAGGTCTTTCCTCCCAATAGCACCCAGTCCAATACGAAGACAAGTCTCCATCTCCCGCACAATGATATCAGGATCAGCCAGAGCCAACATACCGAGCACGATGATCGAACCACGTCTCTGCTGTCTGCTAATTTCCTTCTTCTGTACTCCATACACCTGCCATAGTTTCTGAATGACAATCTCCGACACATTCTTCTCTTTCATCATCGTCGCCAGCAGCTGCTCCAACGAGGCCAGCTCAGCGGGAGTAGCGCCGAACGTCAAGCTGATCATGTTCCGCGCAATGTAGTTGGCAGCATCATTTGCATTGAAATTGCCCGGTGCGTCAAAGAAGAGCCCCTTGTAGCACTCAACGAGATGATTCTGCACGCCTTTGCCTTCGTCGCTGTTGCCTTTTGTCCAGATGAGACGCAGCATACGCCTGATTCCAGCCTTTGCGGTTTCCAGATGATAGGCATCGGCAACGACGAAAAAGTCCATGGCTTCAATGACTTCAGACTTGTTTTTGCTTCCCAGCAGTTGCATAACATGTTCTGTGGCATCTTGAAGCGTGTCAATAAACTTCAAGGCTTCAATGTAGTATCGTCGGGTAAGCTGGAGCTTGTTGAGGGCTTCAGACGTGGCAGCCTCTTCCTGGGCTTTCTTCATGGCGGCCTCTTCATCAACGTCTTTCTCAGGCTCTACTTCTGTCTGAGTCTTGTCGTTCAAGAGACCCTCGTCGACCGTCTCTTCCAAAGCGGCAGGAGGCTTCAACGAGTTCAGCTCTGTTTCACAAGTTTTCAAACGCTCATCCCATTGGCTACGGCTGAGCAGGCCGCCGTGAAGCACTGCAAAGGGATGTGTAGCCATCAATTTGGTCAGCAGTTTGATCGCATTCTTGCGCACATTGCTGCTCTTGTCTTCGAGACTCCGCGTTGCCAGTTCGCAAGTCGTCTGTCTCCGCTTTGGATACTTTGTATCCAGATCACAGAGTTTCACATACACCTGCATCGTCCTGCACCTGCAATATGGGTTTACGTCAAGAAAGCGCTCTTCCAGAACGTCAAAAAAGGCGTTAATCTGGCCCTTGTGGTTCTCGTTCCGCTCCGCCTCATCGGTGTTGGATAGCATGGCAATGAGGTTGCCGCATACCTCGATGATTGCACACCGTAAAGTGTAGTTTTCACTCTCGAGAAGCTTGGCAAGGTAGGTAATCTGTCTCTGCACCACACGGGGGGCCAGCTCCGAAAGTCGAGCCACAAACGTTGCCACAGACTTGGGGCCTTTGGTGTCATTTGCAGAAAATTCTTTATTCGAAAGCTCCTTCATGACCTCCTCGGCCAGCTGCGGGTAGTCGTATTGCTCGGCAAGGATGTTCAAGAACTCAGCCATTGGTTCTGCAAGGTGTTCGAAATATGTCAAATTCTGCATGATGCTTGTCTGGGCGCCATAGGCGTGTCCATGGTGTTTGATGGCGATGCAGAGGACTTTGAAGATGTGCATACGCATGGATGTCAGCTTCACCTGCTGCTCGTTTTCCAGGATCAGATAGGCGGGTCTGGTGAAGAGGCCAATAAAAGTGTCTCTCTCGCTGGTTGTTACGAATATCTTTGCAAGTTTCAAACGCATGACTTTGGACATGATGTCTAATGCAGTCTGTAGCTGAGCCAAAGGGTCCCAGTTTCCGGTTTTTTGGCCTGTTTTCCCTTTTCCCTTTGCACCTTTACCTCTGACCGGACCAGATGCGGGCTTTTCAACACTTTTGCTCTCCGCAGCAGCGATGCACCATTGTAATAAGAAAGCAAAGGCCTCCAAGGTCTGCTTGTGCTGGCTAAAATCCGTCTCACCCTCCTGCTCCTCATGGTGAACGATTTCAGCCTCTGCCGCGAGTCCGCTCGAAACGATATCAATAAGCTTACTGAGAGACGCAGGTGGGATGAAGAGCGTCTGTCTACGTGGGGTTAGTTTTCTTCTTGAATCTATCAGAGGGACCGACTTGAGCAAAAACTGAAGGTTGTCGAGATGTTGTTGTTGTAGAAGGGCGTCTGGGTTTTCTCCTATGGCATCGGAAATGGGGTTTAGCACGCTGTTAATAAGGCCTGGTGTATAAGCGTCTGGATCGTTTTCGCATTCGTTCAATGCCGCGTCGGCTTCGGGGGTGAGGATAGATTGAGGATCGTCGAGATATGCCTTGAGAGCCGCATTGATATCAAATTGGGCCATGAGAGATGTTCGCGGCTGATAATCTGCTGCTTCGACGGCGGTGTTGTTTCACATGCGTGTCACACGAGTCGCGCATAGCAACGCGGATGTCACAACGCGGCCCGTGTTTGTCACATTTGTTTATATCGCGTCTGCCACGCGACGGGCTGCCCAACATGGCAGAACAGGAGCAGCCCGCCAGAAATCACACAAACGAGATGGAGAACATGCAAGAAAGCATGGGTCCGCTAGACGAAAGTGGAGCAACGATATCCGACGACGAAGAGGAGGAAGAAATCGACGATGCAGTAGCTGAAGATATCAGAGCATTCAAGGCGACGTTCAAAGACATTGACCAGAGATATAGACTGATCAGCCGCATTGGGGAAGGCACGTTCTCTACCGTCTACAAGGCTGAAGATTTGCTGTACGACTACTACCGAAACGATTGGGATATCGACCAAGACTCGTCCAAACAATCGCATTATGTGGCGATCAAGAAGATCTACGTCACATCGTCTCCCATCCGGATAATGAACGAGTTGGAACTGCTCCACGATCTCAGGAATTCTGATAATGTCTGTCCTCTCATTACGGCATTCAGACACCAAGACCAGGTCATCGCTGTCCTTCCTTTTTTCCGCCATCGCGACTTCCGAGACTATTACCGCGACTTTACCATAGACGAGATGCGTGTCTACTTTTACAATCTGTTCACGGCGTTACGATCGGTGCATGAGGCGGGCATAATACATAGAGACATCAAACCCACTAATTTTCTTTATTCGCCAAGCCGGCAGCATGGAGTTTTGGTTGATTTTGGATTGGCTGAGCGGGACGGTGCCGAATATGCACACTGCTTGTGTTGCGCATCAGAGCACGACCGGCTGCGAAAGGTGCAGTCATCGGTATATTTGACGGGAGCGTCGAGTTCTGCAGCAGCTCGACCTAGTTATCCGAACAACGATACACGGCCATCACGAAGAGCGAACCGGGCGGGCACCCGCGGCTTCCGGGCTCCAGAAGTGCTGCTCAAGTGCACCGCTCAGAGCTGTCTCATCGACGTCTGGTCATGCGGCGTCATTCTACTCACATTTCTCACAAAGCGATTTCCTTTCTTTCACTCTGCAGACGACATTGACGCCTTTATCGAGCTCTGCTGCATTTTTGGCAAGCAGAAGATGAAAGAGACGGCGTTGCTGCACGGTCAGGTACTACAGACTAATATCCCCACGTTGCCGGAAAAGAGCCACGGCTGGGACAAGATTGTGCTGTGGTGTACTGATCGGGACCGCAAGACGCAGAGTCTCAGCAGTGAGGAGCAGGAGGCTGTGGGTTTTTTGAGCAAGTGTTTGGAGTTGAATCCGTCCAAACGACTGAATGCTGATGATGCTCTACATGATCCATTTATCGAGGCGTGTTTGAGCGGAGAGAGTGGAGGCAGTTTGTAATGTCATGACCATCATCCCGTTCCCCAAAGTGACACATCGTTGTGACAAGGTAAATGTGACAATGTGACATCAAGTGACATCGCAAACGCCAACCCCGATCCAACCACCGACCTCACCTCTCCAGAAAATGCGCCGCGAAACGCTGCGCCGTCTGCGGCTCCCCTTGGACCTCGTCCAAAAACCAAGGGCAATCCACATCGACTCCGCCTCCTCCCCATCATCTACCCACCTCCCACAATCAACCATCAAACCTGGTACGCGCGAAGCATCCCTCCTCCCCTCCCCTCCCCTCCCCTCCCTCCCAACTAAACAGCAGCAGAAGCAACTTTTACAATCCTCTCCCCCACATCTTCCCTCCTCTCCGCGACCCTCGCCCCGGGCGTGCCCCTCTACACGCGCAGCGGCACATTGGTCGGTCTCTCCGGCACCAACACGCGAAGCATCACAAAACATCTCCACATCCTCTCCCCCCTCCTCCGCAGCCTCACCCTAACACCCTGGCTCTACCAACGCGTCACCTCCGCCGGAGGCTACAGCGCCCTAATCGGGACGCGATCAGCGATGACGAGCATGTCCGTCCTGAACCTCGATGGGAGAGAAGACTGGAACATCATCAAAAAGAACGCGATTTTGGCTTGGGCGGGGGAGAAACTTGCATTAACACCCAGCCTTACCGGAGCATCTAGGGGAAGTTCCCTTTCTCCCGCAACCTCGTCGGTGGGAGGATCAAAGTTAACGAGTTCTGAAGCAAGCCTCCTTTCTCATGCGATCTCCTTATCAGGAACGGAGATCACGGGACGGGGTTTGGTAGCGGTGGTAGGAAAAGGCGCATTGCATCAGATTAATCTGAAGAATGGGGAGGAATATATCCTCCGCAGGGGGAATGTGGTGGGGTATACCCTTACATGCCACCCCGAAAGATTCAGCTTCGAATCGAAGATGACGCTCCGCGTCCCGGACCTGTTCACTCATACCCGTTTCTGGACGGAGCTGAGGAAGACGGGCGTGTATAGATTTTCCGCTACGCTGGGTGGGTTGGTGGGTAGGGTTTGGGGCTGGGTGATGGGTGAGGAACCCTATTTCCTCTTCCGCGGACCGGGAAGGGTGATTTTTCAGAGTCGTGGGACGGGAGTAAGGGATTTAGTAACTGAGGGGGAGAGGAGGGAGGGGGGTGGGAGGGTGGGGATTCCTTGGGGTGAGCAGCAGGAAACGCCTGCGGCGCAGAAGAGTTTACCTCCTCCCGTGGTAAAACAGCAGGGCAAAATCCACTACGCTTCTGTCAGCGAACGGGGGAATGTAAAATTTCAATAGAAACCGTGTAAAAACTGTATGCCTTACAATAGGAATTCTCTCCCAACGCCACTGATGCATAGGTATTATTAAGTCCTCAACACACGCTCCAAACAAGTAGACCCATAACCCCCCAAAACAACACCCCGCCGAAAGGGACATTAACCTCCGCAGAACTCTTCTTCCCCGACCCATTCGCACTCCCATTAACCGCCCCATTCGAACTCAAGCCCAAAGGAAGATTCTGCCACCCAAACGTCAAATTCTGCGGCACAGACCGATTATAGCACTCCCCCTTCGCCAGATCCAAGTTCATCAAATCATCCGGCGTGCGGAAGAAGAGGTATTTACTCTGCGGGATATCCTTAAACCCCGAGGTATCATACGGAAAATGGTTATCTGGGTCTGTAGCCGACGTGTTCCTTAAAAAAATACACTGTACGTTTGGAAAAGTCTTGGCCATGAGAGGGTAGGCTTTCATCACGTCCGAGTTGGTAGTATCCGCTACGAGGACGAATTTCCGTTTCGGAAATGACTGGATGACTTTGATGAGGAGGAATTGTCGGATGCTGAGGGTTGCGGAGACGTCGCTGAAGTTTAGGGGTCTGGTGTCGAAGCTTCCGCCGGGATAGGTTGAATAAATGAATTGCATGTAGTTGCGGGTGACTTGTTCGGGGGTTGTGGTTAGGTAGTGGAAGTGGATGTTATCGAGACTGCGGCTCCAGTTGGAGTAGATGCTTGGCATGTTTTTCCATTTGAGGTAGGGACGAGCAAAGGAGTTGAGGAGGCCGATTTTGGGTTGGTAGATTTTTGTGACCCGTAAGATGTCGTCGATGTCGCTGACGACGGTTATGCCTTCTGTGGGAACCAAGTAGGCGGTGCTGTTGCCTATGGATGCGCCTTGGACGTATGTGTTGAGACGTTGGACGGAACGAGTTGAGTTGCCGGCTATGAGACCGTTGGACTTGATGGGCATGAAGACGTCAAAGTCGCCTTCGATCGTGGTGTTGTAGGGTAATACAATCTGTTGCGAGCCGCCGCTGGGCGTTGTCGCTCCGCCTCCGCCGGGCTGGCCGCTGGAGCCCTGGCTCGGGGCGGGCTCGAGGTTGATGGGAGCCACCTTGACGTTGCCTTGCTGCACAACGAAGATGGATGCCGTCACGTTGCGTGCCTGATCCTGCTGGTCTTCGGGCAGATCTTTCATCGACGTGCCGTAGATGAAGAGATCGTCGGCGCGCTTCGTGAGCTCTTCCTTTGACGTGTTGGGCTGCTTGTAGACATTGCCGTGAAAGCGAACGTTCCAGCCCTGGTCCGTCCAGTTTGCGTATGGGTCAATGTTCAGCACTTGGGTCGGAAGAGCGTCCAGATCGGAATTCTTGAGGCCCAACGCGCTCTTGACTGCGTCGCCCGTCGGCAGGTTTTGGAAGAAATTGGGAACGCCAGACACGACATACGACGGGATGCCAGAGCCCAGCAGATGGCCGACTGAACTGAACATGTCGCCAAGGCCCCGCTCCTCCAGCGTCTTGGACGGCGCATTCTGCGTCACCGACGGGGCTACCGCCGCATCGTTGGCCGGACCGGCGATGATCGGCGTCGGCGCATCAGTAGCGGCCGGAGCGGCGTGCGCAAATGCACACAGCAGCAAAAAACTAGGCAGTATCATGGTTGTAGGGAGAAAGGCCGCGTTCTGGCGCCTACAAACAAAACCGCGGTTGTTGGCGATGCGACGCGCGTTGGGCACGGCCGTTGGTTCGCTAATCATAGGAAAGCCCCTGATAACTAGAACGCCCAATTACCACAAATGACCCTTCCTTTGCCCGTGCTGTGCACCGCCAATCACGCTGCTCTGGTGCCGCAGCTGGCTGAGATTCACGCTGCGTGCGTCCTTCACGACCACCAGCTAGCTACCTATCTGCCTGATGCTTCGGGCGACATGGACATGTCGAAACTATTAGACTTTTGGAGTAGACAGATCACCGACCAATCTCGCCTCATAGTCCTGCAGTTTACAGATGACACAGAGTCTGAAATCATTGGCTGTGTCTGTCTCCACATGCCTTTGAGTGAAACGGGCCCGTTTAGGGCTAGCGTAGAGAAGCTTTTGGTGAGCCCCAAGCACAGGTACAAGGGTATTGCCCGCCGCTTGATGAAAAAGTTGGAAGACGAGGCTAAACTGCGGGAGAGGTATCTACTGGTGAGCAGACTGTCTTGTACAAATACCTTGCTCATGTGGGACAGATGCTCGACACGACGATTGGCTTCGGCGCCGACAAGGTGTATCCCAAGCTAGGTTACATCCAATGTGGCATGATACCAAAGTATGGAATCAGCCCAAAGGATGGCAGCCTGGTGGATGAATTGTTCTTCTACAAAGACCTGAGAAGCGTCTAACCTGTTTTGGCGATGGCGCTGTAAGATTGACGCTAGCAAATAATCTCCGAATCAGACATCAGATAACAACAAAAATGTTCACCAGTCGCCTTTGCAGGCCTGTGCGACCTGTTATATCTGTTCATACGCATAAAAGAGTCTTTGTGTCCACACCGACATGGCAGAATTCAGTCAGAAAAGACGAACCAACCAAGAAGCCGAATGTCCTCCTATCCGAAGAGTCCCTCACCAAAAAGGAGCAGCGGAAAACCGACTGGTCCAATATCAAGAACATGACCCGATATCTCTGGCCCAAGGATGATCCTGGGACACGGTTCCGGGTAGGACTCAGCGTGGCCCTTTTAGTAGGAGCCAAAGTAGGCCTTTCTGCAAGATACATAGCTCCATATGTTGATAATTTGGCAGGTCCTCAATGTGCAAGTTCCCTTTTACTTTAAAACCATCATAGACTCCATGAACATTGACTTTGCCGCCGTGGGAGGGACGGCAGCCACCGTAGCAGGCGCTTCCATCTTCGCTTACGGCGCAGCTCGGGTCGGGGCCACCGTATTTCAAGAACTCCGCAACGCGGTCTTCGCGAGCGTTGCCCAGAAAGCCATCCGCAGAGTCGCGGGCAACGTCTTCACCCACCTCCTAAACCTCGACCTATCCTTCCACCTAAGCCGCCAAACCGGCGGCCTCTCCAGGGCCATCGACCGGGGCACCAAAGGGATCAGCTTCGTTTTAACCAGCATGGTCTTCCACATCATCCCCACCGCACTCGAAATCGCCCTCGTTTGCGGCATCCTAACGCATCAATACGGCTGGAAATTTGCCCTCATAACCGCCAGCACCATGGCGACCTATACCTGGTTCACCATCTCCACCACTGCCTGGCGCACTCAATTCCGCAAGCAAGCTAACGCGGCCGATAACCAAGGCGCGACCCGCCAAATCGACACCCTCCTCAACTACGAAACAGTCAAATACTTCAACAACGAGTCCTACGAAACCAAGCGCTACGACTCCGCCCTCAAATCCTACGAACACGCGAGCATCAAAGTCGGCACGAGCCTTGCCTACCTCAACAGCGGACAAAACCTCATCTTCTCTTCGTCCCTAACACTAATGATGTACCTCGCCGCCGAAGGCGTCTCTACCGGCGCCCTAACCGTCGGAGACCTAGTAATGGTGAATCAGCTCGTCTTCCAGCTCTCTGTTCCCCTCAACTTCCTCGGCAGCGTCTATCGCGAACTCCGCCAAAGCCTCCTAGACATGGAGACCCTCTTCAACTTCCAACGAATCCAAAACAGCGTCACAAACTCCCCTGGCGCGAGACCCCTACGTCTCAAAAGCGGAGCGATCAGCTTCCACAACGTGAGCTTTGGCTATACCCCCTCCCGCCCCATCTTGCGGAACCTCACCCTCTCCATCCCCCCGGGGAAGAAAACAGCCATCGTCGGCCCAAGCGGGGGAGGGAAAAGCACCCTTCTCCGCCTCCTCTTCCGCTTCTACGATGTCGATTCCGGAGCCATTTCAATCGACGGACAGGATATCCGCTCTGTCACCCTTACCAGCCTACGGCAGAACATCGGGGTCGTGCCACAGGATACGCCGCTCTTCAACGATACAATCATGCATAACATGCGCTATGGGAGGCTTACCGCGTCCGACGAAGAGGTCGTTGAAGCTGCGAAGAAGGCGCAGGTTCATGAGATCATCACAAACCTGCCCGAGGGGTATAATACTCAGGTTGGGGAGAGGGGGATGATGATCTCCGGAGGAGAGAAGCAACGCCTAGCGATTACGAGGTTGATTCTTAAGGATGCGAGGATACTGTTTTTTGATGAGGCGACGTCTTCGCTGGATACACAGACTGAGCTTGCGTTGATGGGGGGAGTTAGGGGTTTGATTCGAGAGGGAGGGAAGACGAGTATTTTTGTTGCGCATAGACTAAGGACTGTGTTTGATGCGGATTTGATTGTTGTGTTGAAGGAGGGGATGGTGGTGGAACAGGGGACGCATGAGGAGTTGCTGGGATTAAATGGGGTTTATGCTGAGTTGTGGAGGGCGCAGGAGATGCTTTTTGAGAAGGATGAGGTTGATAATGGTGAGTTGGATACATAGGTTATTTACAGTTCGCCGTCGGTGCGGAGGGTTTGTTCTGGGGTTGGAAGGTCGCCGGTAAGGGATGTGAGGCCGTGAGCGGGTTCGCAGGATTGGCGCTTGCTTAGGGGTCCGGGAGGGGGCAGGTTCTTGGCGTCGACGGCGTTGCCGCCGGATTTGAGAGTTGCTTCTCTGAGAGCTTTTAGCAGTGACTTTGTGGTTTCGGGGGTCAGGTCCTCGTAGTAGTCGTCGTTGATCTGAACCATGGGCGCATTGACACATGCGCCGAGACATTCGACCTCGGTGAGGGTGAATAGCTTGTCTTCTGTTGTTTGCCCGTGATGGATACCTAGCTCCTCTGTGATGGCCTTCATGACCCCGTCGCTGCCGCGGAGTTGGCATGGTGTCTGCTTCCGTTAGCAATTCCAACCTGAGAGAAAGAAGGGTGGCTATTGTCTTGTGAGACTTCTTCGGAATGCCTCCCTACGGCCTCCCACTCCCCATGCCAAGAACTCACCGTTGTGCAGCACTGAACATGAAACCTCCCGACCTCCTGCCGATTGTACATTGTATAAAAGGTCGCGACCTCGTAGACCCGCATGGGAGGCATCTCCAGAATCCGCGCAACCTCCTGCATAACACTGATTGACGTGAAACCATGCTGTCTCTGTCCCAAATCCAGCAACGGCATGACAGCCGCTTTCTTGTACTGCGACGGGTATCGGCTCAGAATCTCCTCGATGAGTTGCTCATTCTGCGGGGAAAACTTGAACGGGATGCTTGGATTGTTGTTGGGGGTATCACGGTGCTAGATGGGTTAGTGAGCGGAGGAGAGGGTTGCTCCAAGAACGAAGACATACGACCATGACCGAGTCGCTTCGTCGAGGCGCACAGGTACGAAATGTCCGAACGGCGGGGAAAGAGCGCAGTGTGCGAGACATCTTTAACGGCGAGGGTCGAGGAGGCATTGTTGATCACTGGCAACCTGGTCCAGGTGAGGTCGTCAGAGGTGGATCTGTTGTGAATATGCGGTATATTACGCGCATTATTAGTAACCGTCGCTCGGCTCTCGACTTCACGCGTCAACTAGTTTTC